>JASSUY010035114.1:0-85039 GCA_032466535.1 Forpus xanthops | reverse complement strand
ACCCATTCCAGTGCCTCACCACCCTTACAGGAAAGAATTTCTTCCTCACATCCAATCTAAACTTCCCCTGTTTCAGTTTGAACCCATTACCTCTTGTCTTCTCAGTACAGTCCCTAAAGAAACAGAAACCCAAAGGAGCCAGCAGCTAGGAAGCGACTCTCCTATGGACGGCTGCAGTGCCAGGTTTGAACTGTTTAAAACAAACTTATGTGAAGCTCTCAGGTTGAAGGATGCTTTGCAGGAATATGGGGAAGGGATAGGTTTGCACCAGCCTTTTCCCATTGCTTGCCCTGAATTCGTTTGGCTAAACTTGTTGGCATTGGAGGAATTGGTTCTTGCAGAGCTTAGCCAGAGCTTGTGTCTGTGTGGAGAGTGGAAAAGCTCCCTCAGAGTTCCTCAATCCCTCCTTAATATGAGGCAGGTTCACCAGGTGGTGTATGTGTTTATTTTGATGCAGAAGGATGTGTTTGGGGTCTGAGCTTCATTCCTGGCTTGTGGGCTGATAAGTACATGGTGAAATCCCTGGTCCTCAGCTCTCCAAGTTCTGTAATGGGGATCACTCCTTTCCCCTCCCTGCTCTCTGCTTTGTCATCTCACGGTCTCATCCAGTGCCTGCTCCAGTTGCTGGGATGGCTCCTGATGCCCTGGTTGTGTGTTAGATTGACCTTCAGGTTAGGGAAAACTGGGTGAGCGGAGCCCAGATCCTGTGAAATCCGTGTTCTTCCTGACTCCCCAAACCTACCTGTTGGAAATGTTTGAACACTGCTGGAAAAGCTGTTTCTGTGCTTTAGTACAAGGTTTCAAGGAGGGGAATTGCTGTTGGGGTAAAAGTGATTCCCTTGGACATGTAAAACTGTAGGAATAATTCATTACTTTTGTAATGCCATTGTGACCTGGAGGATCCTCAGAAGTAGAACAAGACCAGGAATCCTTCTTTTGCAGGTACTAGACATAGTTATGATTCCCATGTGGCTGATGCTGGAGCCAGTGTGAGCACTAGAGAAGTGCCCATAGCATTGAGGAGATGCATCACTCCCAGCTCTGGTGGCTTTTACTGGAGCCTTAGAGGTTGCCGCTGCCGCACTCAGCCCTTCCCTCTGCTTTATCCCATTCCTGCTCCTCTTTTTAGTCTCTCTTGCTGTGGCAGGGGTTGGAACTGGGTGATCTTCAGGTCCTTTCCAACCCAAACCATTCTATGATTTATTTAGCACATTTCATTATGCAGCTTCCCTGTGTGCAGCTTTCCTGCAACACTTTTTACACCCAAATGCTTTTTACCCCCTTCATGTCCCTGAGCTTCACCCTGTGGCCCACAGCCAGTGTTGTCTGTGCTGAGTTTGGTCTCCATGCTGTGGTGCCACCAACCAGCCCTTTCCTCACATGTCCCTTTGAGGCTCAGGGTCTTTTTCTTCCCCCACCATGTGACTAAAGTTTGTGCAAATCTGTTCTGGTTTAAATCTAAACTATGCATTTGAGAGAGAGGCATGCAGACCTCACAGCCCTTCCAAAAGGAAAGGCAAAGAAGAACTTAATCAATGTTTCTTACAAGTCTCCTGGTTTACAGTCAGCTTTGGTGGTGGAGCTACCCCGTGGGGATAAACTTCTGGAGGATGCACACTTCTAGTGCTATGCACACCTTGTCTGCTCTCTGGAGCTCATGGAGGAGGACAGCATGGTGGTTTCAGTGCTACCAAACCCACTTAGGTTCATGTGTGCCCATTTTAGGGGTTGGAAACCTCAACCAAGCTTCGTCTTTGAGTAGCTTACCTGCCTCTGCTGCCTCCTCTTTGGGGTGTCCCTGCATGGCTAAACAGGGAAGCCACCCTGCTGTGTGAGGTGACAAACCCTGGACATGCAGAGCCACTAAATCTGGGTCAATTTTGCCAGATTTGGCCCTTTCTTTGCTTGCCAGGGACCTGATTTGGTGCGTGCAACTTGGAAACATCCCCAAGAGACAGTGTCCAGTTCCACTGCCGAGCAGCGCTTACTCTTCACATCTTACTTGACTCTCCCATTTAAACACCCCTCTGTGCCTAAGCAACACATCTCCTGGGCACCCCGAAAGGAGCCGCTGTCACCACGGTGGGGTCCCATGCAGGATTCCCATCGGGAGCGCGGCGCTGCTCCCTGCTCCAGCCCAGCGCTGGCTGCTGGAGCCGGGAAAAAAGAGCTGCAGCAAAAGATGGAACAAACAGAATTTTTTTTTGCATCTAGAGGGGGAAGCACAGAGCTAAAAATAAAACGGGAAGATCAGTATCTGTCAGGCTGGCGGGGATTGGCTCTTTGGAAGTGCATGTAATTACCAGGCTGTAGGTAGGCATTTGCATGGAGCGAATAGCGAGCTGCTGAGACAAGGTTATGCTTTAACCTTTAAGTCCTGAATCTGCTGGAAAACTAAGACAGACCTGCAGGAAATTAACTGGAATTAATAGAGTGGCTGGGGCTGTGCCACATGTTCCCTCGGTGTGTGTCACTCCACGGCAGAGTGGCTCTATGCCCCTCTGCCCCGGCTCCTGGAGGAGGGAGATGCTTTGGAAGCAAGTTTGGCAAGCGTGGATCTCCTCCCTCCTTTGGGGATTTAACTTGACTGGGGAGAGGAGCCGTGGCTTTTTGTGCTCTGTGAACCTCCTTTCTTAGCATCCTTGGAGTTGATAGTCTCCAAAGGGGTTGAAGGAATTTGGGCAAAGGGACCTGTCCTCGGTGATGCTGTGGGGTTGGAGCAGGGAAATCCAGCTGTGCTGCTCCATGGCTCCTGGCTGAAATGTGGTTGTGGGGATTGATGTTTTGTTGAGCGCCTAGAGCCTGAGCAATGTGTGCAGAGCTCTGCAGGCACTGTTCAGGGCTGGAATTGTATGGATTACAGCAAAGATGGTCCCTTTGTGTTTGAGGGCATGCAGCTCCTAACATTGTGAGTGCAGAACTGGTCTGGTGAGAAACACACAGGAGAACCCAAAACATGCCTGTACCTCCTGCTCTGAGCTCCTATTGATGAACCTGATGTTCTTGGTCTCCATGTTACCTGCTCACCCACATCACCTCCAGCTCAGGCAGCGCTGTAAGACAGAGGCAGTGTGAGGATGTGTGGTGAGGAGTGACACCCTCCACCAGAGCGAGAGACGGAGATGTCATGGGTGTATTCCTCATTCCCAGCTGGTACAACGGCTGGAGCTGGAGCTGCTGCTGCTGTGGGATGCAGGTGTGAGCAGCTGAGTCAGGCTGAGGATGGAGTGGAAGCAGGTTGGAAAACAGGAGGCTTTGAAGCCTGCCACATCACCCTGCCTTCTCTTGCCACTGTGATGCCTTGAACTGTGGGTGCGGTTTGGAGCACCCCAGTTTTTTGCAGCCTCTTTGCTAGCTGTGATCACCAGGCAATGCTTGTTTCCTTCTTCCCTCCCAACTGTGTCCCCTGTATCGAGGTTGTTCTTGGCTCAAGCTGGCTCTGCTTCCATGCCTTGCAGCAGGTGTGTGGTAGGGCCAGCATGGCTGCTCACCTCCCCAAAGGGCCAGGCCACCAGGAGCTCAAGCTGCTCCACTGGTTCCCCATCAGCTCCTGAATCCAGTTGAAGGCTCTGGACCTTATCTTCAAAGCAACTAATGGAAGAAGTGCCAATGGCATCAAAGGATGAATTTTGTTCTATCAGCAGCACAAGTGGCTCCTCTGAGACAGTCCAGAGCATAAGGCTGGATGAAACCTAGGAGAGCAATCTCAGCTGGTCAGGACATGGCAGGGGTGGCCCGTGGTCAGAGCGCTTGGCCTGGATTCTGGGATTTTGGGGTTGGTTCTTTGCTCTGTGTGACACTGGACCCAGGTTCAGGTGCCTGAACACTGTGAAATCCTCAAACCTGGTGCTTTGAGGAGTTTATGCAGAGGGAAGCTGGGGCTTTGTCTGTTTGCCCCTAGTGACCCGTCTGTGAAACGCAGATAAGCTCTTCTGGGGGCAGAGGACAAGCACACTGGAGACTGAGACCTGTGAGTTTGGTGACATCTTAGGATGTACTCTAGTCATGAGAAGGTCTTCTGGGTGAGGCTGGGCATATCTACACAGCGCTTGTTGTTGGGGAGCAACTCATCCTCTTTGTCGTGCTCTTTTAACAGCATCAAACCCAGCAGGTATCTGACCCCTCAAAACAGCACAAAGCCTGGGGGATGTTATAAGCATGAGAGGTGGAAGGTGCTTGCATGCTTCAGCAATGACCTGGGCTAAAACCTACAGTCTTTCTGCATGGATGTTGTAAGGTGGAGGATTGAATTGCGGCGGTAAGAATGCAAGGTTTGGTTCAAAATGGGTTGAGTCCCTTTCACGCTGAAAAACAGTTAAAGCAGATGTACATTAGCTTATGGGAAGTTTGCTTTTTTACTTCTTCACAATAAGAGTGTTGTAAAAAAGGGACACAAGGTTCAGATCTGCCACTGTGCTTTGTTCTTAAATCCAGCTGAGTCTCCTGCCTACCTGGACCCATGCTGGAACAGGAGGGACTCAGACAGCTTCACACACTGATGCTATCGTTGGCTTGGAGTTGTCCTGGAGTCATGTCTTTGAACGCTTTCCCAGCCCAAAGAGCACCAGGCTCTTTGGAAACCTTCCTTTGATGGTTTATTCCCCACCTTTTTGGAAATCCCCTCTCAGATGCCTTCCTGTTTGAACTCCTTGGTTTTTTCCAGCCCTTCAGCCAGTGGTGTGTTTAACTCAGGGTGCAGTCTAGGAAAAAACTGGAACACCCTGTCCTAACTACAGGCTTCTCCTGCATGAGGTGTAGACAGACCTTGAAGAAAGCCAGTTGTGCCCCAAATTCAACCTGTTGTTTTTCCAGCTCTGTCAGTTGGCCTGATAAAAGCTATGGCCTCTCCCTGCAAACTCTGTCTCTGATCCATGCTTTTGTTTTGGATGCTGGATCCTCATCAGTAAGCAGAAAGCAAAAGCTCTTCCCTTGTTCCAGCAGCACAAGGCAGGATTTAAGGCAGCCACATCTTTTGGAGGAGGAGAAGGGAAGTCTGAAGCAGTTTTTTGGACAGGGAGGTGCTGACAGCAGGAATGGCCACCAGGTTTCCAGCATGCCTCTGTCAAGCGTGCATGAGGAGAGGTTTGTCACTGTCACTTGTCCCTCTGTCGCAACAGGCTGCTTGTTCCCACGGGCTTCACCAGCATTTGTCACCTCCTTCCGGGGTTCCTGCTTTTGTTGCCTGTTTGTGACATCCCAGGGGAATGGAGCTGTCCTGAGCCCTAGCCATGAGATAGTGCCCCAGGGCATGGGGGGACAGCGGAGGAGGCTCCTGCTCTGCTCTCCTCACGGCTGCTCACGCTCAGAGGGCTAAAGCAGCTCCGGAAATATGACTCATGTCACGCTTGGTTGGAAGCCCCTTCCAGTTGACTCAAATGCCACGCTGTCAACTTGATGTGGGCAATCCCTGTGGTTCCGTGTGCCCTTATCTACTTGAACTAGCTTTAAATTACCTTGGTAGGAGGGCATAAAGGCTGTGCTGTGTTGGTTAAGACCAGATCTGCCAAGCTCTGTCCCTCTTGGAGAGATTGCACATCATCAGCGTGCTGAGGGTCTTCCCTTTGCGATTGTCCATCTCCAGCAACATCCACTGTACATCCTTCAGAACAAGGTGCCACTCCTGCAGCTTTGGGTTTAAATAGCCACAAGGATTTAAACTTCAACAGGGGAAGTTCAGGTTAGATATGCCACTATGCCAGGATGTGCTCTAGATGTCCCCATCTTTAGATCAAGCTCATTACCAGGATCAAATGCCACCCTTTAGACCCTAGCCCTGGGAAAGCTGAGAATGCTGGTGGAAGCACAGCCACCTTGGGCTGAAGCACCAGGCCCTTGGTCTATGTCTCACATCTTTGACACAATGCTGCGTTTTTGTTATTTTAGTGGAAATGAACCAAAAGAATGAGGGGAAGTGCTCACAAGCTCATTTCTAATGAAGATCCTGACGTGCAGACAGATCCTTTGTCCAGATATGAATGTATTTATGCCAGTGGCAGCTTGCCATTCATACAGCTACTTACACATTGAGTGACGTGATAGTGGTGTATACAAGTGAGGCTGGAGTACAAAAGACTGAGAGATCAGGGTTTGGCTTTTCCTTCCCCTGTTCTTCATGGGGTTGCTCTGCCTGATCCCAGGTGGGGAGAGGGCACCTTTGTCTTTCCTTGGCTTTTTTTTATAGAGGAACATTCCAGTATTTGCTGCTGGTTCTATCCCATGGGGCCATTGCATGAGGGTGTCTGGTGCGATGAAACCCTGAGTCGAGGGTTTCACTGCTGTTGAGATGCTGGGAAGAGGATGAAAACCCCAGCTTTCGTCTTCTGTCCCAAATAGTATCTGAAGGAATTTGTACTATTTTTACTGTTTGTTTTTGTTTCTCCCCTCCCCTTTTAACTATGCACCTTAGCATTTACTGTGGGCTCTGTCACTGGGATGTCTCCCCTCGGACTTTGAAACAGATGACTCAGCTTCATGGTTGTTTGCAATAGTTGTAAGTTATTTTTGCTCTCCAGACCCGTTTTCTATCGTGCTGCAGTTACTGGAGTGCCAGCTCTGCAGGGGAACACTTGCTTCTTTTGAACAATTCCTTTGGAATTAGAAAAAATTGTTTTTAGAAACGTTTCTGTGATTATTAATTTGTTACAAAGGGTTTAATTCTATTTTATTAAAAATCTGAAATATTAATTTTAGAAAACCTGTATTTGGAAGCAGCTTTTGAGACGAGGTAGTTCTTTAACAGGGATTTTGGTGTGTGTGTGTTTAAATGGCCAATCTGCGTTCTGCTGGCGCTGCGCTATGTGGTTAATCCTGTTGGGCCTGATCTGATGGGGCTAGCACTGGAATGAACCAGTGTGGGAGATCCCATCTGCACCAGGAGGGCAGCTGACACCCCCTGCCCCAGAGTCTGCTGCTCCCTCTGCCTGCCAAAGCCTCAGCCCTGGATTTCAGGATCCGACCTGTGCTGGGGAGGGCTTTGTCTGGGAATGACTTTGCTGGTTTTTCCACTTAATCTAGGGGAAAAAAAAAAGGGAAAAGTCTTTGCTGTCATGTTGGGTCCATAAATGTGAGGTTTAAGCTGTTACAAGTATGTCTGGAGAATGCTCAGAGCAAGGTGGCTTCCAGAGGGGGTGGCACAGCCCTGCCCAGTGCATTTCGCGTCCATTCACATGGGCTGAATGATACCCGGTTGATGTCTTTGCAGAGGTGAGGAGTGCTGGTACCTGCTCTAGAGGTGATGGGGTACCTCCTGCTGCCCCAGCTCTTAGGGACCAATGTGTTGGCTGTGCCTTCTGTGGAAAAGCAAAGCCCTGGAGAAGAGATCAAGAGATAGGAGACCAAGAGAAACCAGGCTGAGAAAGGGGCTGGAGAAAGCCAGCATAGCCAGGCTTTCCTGGGCACCTAAAGCTGCCAAGAGGCTTTTCATGTGCACAAGCACCATATGCAAAGTCCTGCAGGGGTGTCCACATCATTGGATCTGAGAGCAAAATCTCACCCTGAGGGATTTCTCCTCCTCTGGCATTGATGAGAATCCCTCCTTGCCACAGCGATTAAGTGCTGGGAATGACGGGGCTCAAAGTGCCTGCTCTCTGGGGTGCAGAATAGACCTGGCCAGGCTGTGGCTGTTCCTGGGTCCCTCATGGAACCCTGCTGAGATCATCTTTTAGGGAAAAGGTCTCAAGTGGAGGGGTACCTTGAGCATGAAGGCTGTTCTGGCTGCTGGCAGCACTGATGGCTTTTGGCCAAGGGTGACGATTGTCCCCTGCCTCCCCATGGGGCCATGGGAAGGGAAGAGGAGGGCTGCATTCCCAGGGACTTTTTAGGGTATTGCTGGGATATTTTTTTAGGGAGGGGGGATGCAGCATTGCATGCTTGTCCTTAGGGTAGATTCCTCTCTCCCAGGCTCTTGAGGAGCCTCTTGGCCATAGTGGGAAAGGGGTTAAGGCTTCCTCACTGGCCTAGGAGCTGCTGCTGGCTGCCTCTGCCTCATTCCCCTTCTGGGGCTGCAGGGCTGAGGTTTGCAGGTATGTGTGCAATGCAGTGCTGAGAGCACCCAGCCCTCGCTGGAGAACCTTCCCAGCACAGCTTCCCCTCCCCTGGCTCCATCCTTCAGCTCTGAGTGATGGGACTGGGGATCAGGGACCTGCTGGGAGACCAAACCCAGGGGCTAGAGGAGGCCGGTGGGAAGGGTTGAGCTGCAAAGCAGCAGCATGAGGTTCACTGAGATGCTCTTGCACATGGGAGTGTCATCCTTGTGCTGGCCTAAGGTTTCACAGCTTGTCTGTGCTCATGTCTTTGCCTTCACTATGCCATGGGCTGGAGATGGGATGGTGGCAAAAAGCTTTGAGCTAATGGGGAGCTCTCTTCCAGGCAGAGGAGAGTGCTTAGTGCAGGCGCAGGTAGGAGCTGGAAAACAGCAGCACCAGCAGTAGCCTTTGAGCTGAAACACACTGAGAAGCCTTGGAGGGAGATGTGGATTGCCTGGAGTTCTCTCTGCAACAAGAATTTATGTCCTTTATATAACTGGGGAAAAACAAACAAAGAAATTTGTCCACAAGTGGGAATCATGGTGTCACGGGGAGAAATCCCCCAGCAAGTACACCACCTCCAATTCATTCTCAGGGCTGTTGGCTCTTGGGCAGAAGAGCAGTGCTTCTATTGCTAGATTTCAAGATAAATGACTCTTGAGTGTTCCTGATTTAGTCTGAATTTAGTCTGATTTAGGTTTGAGTATGTCTGACTGAGGCAGGATTGCTGTTATGCTCTGGAGCTTTTGGGGTTCAGTGGGGCTGCTTGTGCCCAGGGCAGGGATTGCTGCCAGCTCTCCTTTTCCACCAGCACAAGTGAAGGACTGTGCTTTGCCTTTGATCTTCTCCATTGACACTGGAACCATCTCGCAGTCTGAGCCTGTTCCACGGTGCTAATTTTGTAGGCTCAGATAACGGAGCCTCTCCACAAATGTCATTTGGGGCCATTTGCGGGGTGCATGTGACACCGCTGATGACTGCCGGGTGCGTGTCCCGAGGGAGGACCTGGCACACGTAGGAGGTGACACGCTGCGGCGCTGGGGAAGCTCCCGCACAAGTCTCTAAGCAAAAGCATCCCCATTTTCCTACTGGCTCTTATACCACCCCAAAGTGAGAGATAAAGTCCTTGGTCCTTGGTTGCTCCGGGCTGTCAAGCTGATGCTGAGAGAAGAGAATAAAAGGGGATGTGTGGGGTAGCGTTAGATTATGGCTGCACCAGAACTTTCTTATTCAAAGGGACTTGGTTTAACCAAGGGATGTGTTTTGGATGCCAGTGGCAATAGGCTGCATTGTGGGGGGTTTCTTTCTCTGCACAGGCAATTATCAAATGAATCTCCTTTGATATGAGTCTAACATCAACCCAGTCACTGATAGATTTCCACTCTCCCAATGACAGCCCTTCAATAAGTTGTTTTTCTGCTGTTCCATTAAAATCCACTTTCTTTTTGCCTTCGTGTTTCTCTGGCGAGGCAGGGGCCAGTGTCTTGCTTGGAAGACCTTGGGTTCCCTCTTTAGGATTCTCAGCCCTGCCTTTTCGCGCCAGCATCACTATTGCAAAGAGAAAAAAATCAATCAGAATAGAATTAACAGCCCCAAATGCTTCCGAGCTGTCACTTGCTGTTGGCAACAGGGCCACTCTTGTGCAGGGTGCTACAGAAACACCCGTGTGTGCCTGAACCAGCCCTCCCCACATCAGTTGTGCTTGTAAATCCCCAGCAGCTGAGGTGCAGAGGGCTGGGACTGTGCGGTACACAGGCAAGCCAACAGCTCAGCTGGTGCGCTGTAGCCTTACTTTGGTTCCCCCCCCCTTTCCTCTTTTAGGGAATAGGGCCCCCGTGATCCAGCCTGTGCATGTGTGCATACGTGTCTCTCTTTCTCTCTCCATTTGTTCCCACCTCCCCCTGCTCTTTACCCGGCGACGAGTTTCCATTCCTTTTGGCTGGAGGATGGAGCTCTCATATGGCTCCCACAAGCCTTGTGAAAATGGGTGGGTGGGTAAAGAGGAGAGAGTCAGGCGCTCAGGAGCTGCATGGGAGCTTGCCCCTTACCAGACATCAGAGAACCTGCATTGGAAAGGCTAACTGGGGAGCACGGTTTGTTTGCCTTCCCACTCCAGGGCTGCTTTGTTTGGAGGGTGGTGGAGAAGCACAAAGCAGGTACACTTTGCCTTGTTACCCTAGGCACGGTGGAACTGGAGGAAATGATGTTCCTGGGGGTCAGTGGGGAGGTCTGCTGAAAACCAGATGCTGGCAGTGTGTTCCCCCTTTGTGTCCTATAGGTGCAAAGGCAGTCAGGGTGAGGCAGCCACATAGAAACAGGGTGTTAGATTAGATCTGGCTATAGCAGGGATAGCTGGAGAGGGGAGGAACCAGGCACCATTTCCCACAGGAGCAGAAGGGCCAACCTGGCTGAGCAGTGAGGCTTGATCAGCAGGGGCCTGCGCTAACAGAACATGATGCTTGAGGAGTGTGTGGTTGTCTGCAGCCTCAGGGCCTTCAGGGATGGATAGTCCAGCCTGGCAAGCTCCTGGCTTTCCATAAGGGACCATTGCAGGGAGAGGCTGGAGGCTGTGATGCAAAGCAGTGGCTGCTGATGCACCCAATATCCTTCCTGCATCACCCTTATACTTTGCTGGTTTGGAGCCTACCAAGTTGGCTGCACTGGATACCATTCTCATCATCTCTGCCTGGTCCCTCATCCTGGACCTACTCGCTGCCCACCTGTGCTCTCCACATGGGTTTTAGCCCCATGGTTGGGAAGTGGAACCTGACACAAGTATGTTGACAACCTGTTTCCAGCCAGCAGGGAATGTAAATTATCATCATCATGAGCAGGGGTAAGGCAGAATCAAGCCATTGGTCCCAAATATCCCTTGTAAGTGCAGATAAGAAATATTCATGGAATCCCCAATCCCAGAATATTGCTTTTATCTTTGTGGTTCCTTGAGTGGCAGTATAAAAGTTACTGATTTTGCACTTTTTATGCATCTGAACCTGCTCCCTTTGAAATGGGTAGGTTTGCCTTCATGATTTGCCTTGCAGGCACCTAGGAATGATCTGTAAGCTCCACTGTACTTGCTGTCTTGGGTGTAACATCCTATCCTTAATCAGGGCACTGGGACAAGTAGAGGTGAGGTTGAGTTGGGTCTTTCCAGGCCAAGGTTGATCCTGTCCATTGGAGAAGCTTGAGTATGCAGTGCTATCGTGACCCATGCACAGTCAGCTGCCATATGCTAGAATGGATGCAAAGCTCCACGGGGATGCAAAGGGACTCCCAAAAACTTTGGACCAAAGCAATTTCAGGGAGCCATCATGTTCTCATTGCCTTGCTTACTGGAGATCATCATAGCTGGGATCACACCCAGGGCCAAAGCAGGGTGTGACACTTTGTACTCAGTATTCATTTGGCGAAGGTACTGCAGAGGCTGGGCTCTTCAGCACATTCAGGCATCACTTACTCCTTCCAGTTCAAGGTATTTCAGGGAGGTCTCTCTGCTGCCATCACGGGGGATGTGAGAGTATCTTGCTCCATCTCCATGCAGAGAGCCATAAGGTTGGCTGGGGATGGAGGTGGCTGACGGTTGGGAAGAGGGGAGCAGAGGCACCAACCTGCCCTGCAGGCCCTGGAGGTGAAAACTCCCACTGGGGTCTCACCTCCTCCACGTCAGTCTTTGCATGGTGAGCAAACGCAGAGGTCAGAGCTCCTCAAACACTGTGGACATCTCTGGCTTTGCTTTTCCTCTGTACCAGGCTTTTCCATTTAAGAACACTGAAGATTGATTCCCTTGCAGGGCTCATCGCCGAGCCCAGCCATGTCCAAATGGTTTGCACGTCTGCATTTTTTACTGCTCTCCTTTAATATGTATGCAAATGCAGTCTCTCCTGTCCTCACTCTCTGTGTGGGTTTGCACAGTCAGGAGCACATCCCCATTACTGCTGCCCATCTCCTGCTCTGCTCGGCATTCGAGGAGACTGCCTTTGAAACGCTGAGAGATGGAGGTGCAAGGGAAAAAGGGAGAAATGACGGATTTTCGACAGTTCTTTGCTGGAGAGGGTGGAGGAGTTGGGAAATCAGAGGAAGGAGGTTTAAATATATGCAAAATTGTTTATTGGGAGAAAGGAAGAGGGGGGAGCTCCACGTCGGAGAGGCAGGCAGCGTATTTCGTATGCTGTTCCATTTACAGAGCGGCAGCTCGGAGGGTTTTAGCTGGAGGTTAGGGAGAAAACCAAGCACTGGCAATAATCTGGTGATAGCAGAAATATGCAGCTTTTCTCCTGATAAATAGACATGTGAATAAGTGAAGTCAGGGTTTCAGGCCTGGAAAGCAATGTTAGCTTTATATATATATATATATATATATATATAAATAAAGAGCAAGACATCCAGAGCTGCTCCCTGCAAAGGGGCAGCATATGGCTGCTGCTACTTTCTTTTCCTTCCTTTTTTAATAGCTGTATCTTTCCAAGGCGCTTCAAAACCAGTGCCTGGGAAACTTGGATATTACTATACCCCAGAGCTACTTTTGTGTATATAAACTGTACCCCAGCTAAGGCCAAAACATGGGAAGCACCTTGAGAAAGGTGGTCAGAAGTTGGGGACCTTTTCCTGTCCCCAGTGATGGTGTTTTTTCATGTTACACTGTTTAAAGCTGCAGTTTCTCAGTTTTGCATCTGCTTGAAGGGAATGTGAAGGCTGAGGAGGTCTTTTCTCTTGGTGTGGGAAGCGGGGGATGACATATCCCTTTACCACCCAGATGGCTCTGGAGAGGAAATGGAGGCTCATGCTGCATCCCATTCAGTGCAGCTTAGGTCCTTTAAATGCCTAAGGGCCAGATTTCCACTTGGATTGTTGGCCTTTCAAGTTGTTTGCTGTTTCAAGCACAAACCACCTTTCAAACCTGGCTCCTTCTGAACCAGATATTGAGTGCCAAAGCCTTGATTTGCTGAGCTGCCGTGCCTGGTCAGGGATGCAGGGAGCTGGGGGCCATGTGCCCAGGGTGAGGGCTGGCCATGGCGTGCTTTTGCCCCCCGGAGTGTGGGGTTCTTCCTGGAGCTCAGATGATGCAGTTGAAGTTAGATCTTTCCTACTCTTTCATAGTTCACAGGCAAAGTTAACTTTCCTTTCTAGAAGCCGAAGGGCTCTGGGTGCTGGGAAACCCCCTCTGCTGCGGTACAGACTTGTCAGCACTCTTTGCTTTCACATCTCCAGGGTTTGCAGGAGTGATTTGTGTCTCTACATGTTGTGAAAGCACTTTCCATGCAGTAGCATGGCTGTGTCCCTGCCTCTGCAGGGGACAGGCAGGAGCCACAGCAGCACATGGACACGCAGAGCTCATATGGGGCTCTGCTCTGTGAAACTCAGACCTTGTGCCTGCTTTTGACGCAGTGATGGTGCGACTGAGGGATGATATTCAAGGGGAGAACTGGTGTTAGGAGGTGCTCGGCTCCTGCAGGGATGTGAAGAGGTGACTTCATGCATGCAACAGGCATGGAAGGTCTCGCTGTGTGGGATGTGAGCTCTTGTGCCTGCTTCTGTGCTCTGAGCAAACGCTGCCTTTGGCAATGTTGAGATGTGCTGTTGCTGCTGGCTGAGGTGGGATCACAGCTCACATTTAGGGCTCTCTCTGATGCAAAGGGCTGTTCTTTCTGCTTCTTTTCTTCCCCTCACATCTGGGAGGCTTATTCTATCCCTTAC
Source organism: Forpus xanthops (assembly GCA_032466535.1). Lineage (NCBI taxonomy): Eukaryota > Metazoa > Chordata > Aves > Psittaciformes > Psittacidae > Forpus > Forpus xanthops. The sequence goes on along the minus strand of JASSUY010035114.1, from coordinate 71,321 downwards.
CAACAGCCTCAAGCTGCTCCAGCTCTGCTGCTCCCTGCCTGTCCCTTCATTCCCCTTGCAACGTGTTTGTTGTGAAGCAAATCTCTCTCACTGTGGTGTCCTCACTCCGGTGGGTTTGTGTCGCTTGTGATCACAGGCTCCAAAATTCCCCTTTTTAAACAGTTCCTTTTTATTGGTGAGATTTGTGAAGCCTTTCTACTTCCTTCATCTGTAAATTGTCCTCTACGGAACGAAAGGAGCCGTTCAGTCCTACATTTTGATGTGTGTCGCCCAACAGATGTCGGGGTGGTTAAAGTGCCCCTTGAGTACAAGTATCCTGTGTTTGTGAGCTCTTTGATAGTTGGTTCAGGAATCTTTTTGTTCTTTCTTTCTCTCCTTGAGTCCTGGGGGTCTGTAGCAGATGCCTGCCGCAGTCTCTCCTTTCTTTTCTGCTCCTGATATCCGTGCCCATGCTGTTATTCCTCTACCCTCTCCCTTATCAAATTAGATTATCTCCTGCTTGTAAGTACTTTTGACACGTGCAGCCGTGCAAAGACACGATAAGCATATTGGAGCATGCTGTTGTATGTCTCTTGTTCATGTCTCCGGTTCTCTGTTGCAGCTTTCTGGGACCTTAGCACTGAGTTGTCACATTATTTGCCATACATCATGGCCAACGAGCTCCTCTCCTGCATGCAGCCAAGTACCGGTCCTTTTGGGCACTGCCTCATCACCCTGCATTGGAACCCCAAGTGTGATTTGTCCCAAATAACACATCATTATGACTCTCGTGTCATCACTTTTACTCCCTGCTGATCTGTGTCTCCAGCATCTCCCTTTGTGTCCCAAACTTGGCTGGTGGCACTTAAGCTTCTTCTCAGTGTTACAGGCTGCTCCTTGCCCGTTCCTTGGCTCCCTTTCCACTATCTCTCCTGGTTTCCACGTGTGATCCAGAAAAACCTCTTTGTTATTCCGTCCTTCCTCCCTGTCACAAACCTGTGTTTCTGTTCCATCTTTCATGAAAAGGTCTAAGACTGAAGGTGAAATGTGATAACAGCCTTCAAAAACATGTCAGTGGCTGCTGCAAACAGGATAGGAATAAACGATTCTCCGTGTCCTCCAGTGGGTAGGACAAGAAATTATGGGCTTGAACTGCAGCACAAGGGAGATTTAGGTTTTGATGTTCAGATATGGTGGGGGTGAGGCACTGGAGAAGGCTGCCAGGGAGCTGCTGGAGGGGCTGGTCAGGGGAGCAGCCATCAGGAGAGGCTGAAGGGGAGCGGAGGAGATAGAGGGGTGATCCAGAAGATCATTTCTCATCCTCTCCAGCCCTCTTACCTCCCTTTCCATATGCTGGGAGCCTCCAGCTAGGCAAAGGGCTTTTTGTGGCTGGCTCAGCCAGGCTCTTGTGCCTTTCTCCTTGCTTTTTGTCTCTGTTGCAGCAGTTTTGGCATATGCAGTTGCAGAGAGCCTGGAAATAGCCCTGACGAGCCTCTCCTCTCAGACCTCTGCTTTGTGTTTGGTGGCTCTATTCAAACCTCATACATTGGTAGAGGTGATGGCAGCTGCAATGACAGCATAAGGATGTACAATAGCGACCAAAACAAACCTTCTGCTGCACCCACAAGGGTCCACACTGAATCTGGGGGTAGTCTGAGAGATGCTGCTCAAGGCCATCAATGGGAAGTGTTTGCAGAGGCCTGTGTTGTGCTTGTGTCAGTGTGTAGTGGAGATGTAGAGGTAAGGATGGCTCCTGGAAACACTGTCCCATTAGCTCAGCTCTTGAGCCAGTTGTATGAGTGCAGGAGTGTGGGTAGGAATGATAGGAGATGTACCACTGCCTCTGTGCATGTGCTCAGCCTTGGTGTCTGCCAGGACACCCAGGGATGTGGAGGCTCCTTGCCCAGCTCCTCAGAAGGACACCTCAGGGCATCAGCTAACGTGGTGGGAACTTGTCTTTACCAAAACAACAGTCTGGGGGCCTGGGCTTCCCGGAGGGCTCTGTCCATAACCAGCATACGGCACAAGAACAGCCACTTTGCTCTGCCACTGCTGACCGAGTCCCTGGGGACCTGCAGCCACCTCTCCCGACCCTTCCCCATCTGTGGTTGGGTAGGGATGCGATTGCATCTGCACTGTGTCCCTTCGTCCTCCCCACACCCCCCCCGAGGCACTAGGGAGGGGGGATGCAGGGTGCTGGTCAGTCTGTGAGCCGCTTCCCTCACCCCCAGCACCATCCCTATGGCAGCTCCGAGCAGGAGCGGCGGGCAGGGAGAAGCCAGCGGATGAATAATTTATCACAACGATGCAAAGGAGCTTTAAAAACTCTCCCCATATAAATATTTATTTTTGACTCGTTAGCACCACAGCCGCCTCCATCCCCCCCCCCCAACCCTTCCCCTTATTGCTGAAGACACCCCCCAGCCCCCCAGCATTGTGGGTATGGTGCTGCTTTGCCTGGTTCTCGTGCACTCTCTCTGTACCACACTCTCTTTTCGCATGATCCAAGCCCTGGTGCCAAACGCTTCCCGAGGAAGAGACCACCACCCCCCCCCAACCTCTTTCTCGCGCACACACACACACAAAACAACAACGGGAAGGGGGGGAGCTGGAGCGGCGCACACAGGCACAGCACAAAACCCTTTGAAGCCTGTGCAGGGTGAGGGTTGTTTCTGTGGTAACGGAGCGGGGATTGGCGGCGAGGGCTCCATCCCGCCGCGGTGCCGGTGATTAATGAGCCGTTGCTGGGCTGGACGGGAGAGTCCGGGCCGAGAGGTTGCTGCGATGCCACCGGACCTGGGACACCTCTTCATCCCCTCCCACTCGTCCCCAGCAGTGTCCCATATGTGGGACATCAGCACTTGGGGAATGGGACAGCCTTCTGCCTCCTCCTCCGAGGTACTGGAGCATCCCTGGGCCTCTGTCCCATTACCTTGCTCCTTTTGGTCCCATTGGGAATCCTATGGTGTAGGGGTGAGCCAGAGCCATGCGGGACGTGGTGGCATCAGCAAGGAGGATGAAGCAGTCCCATGGCATTTTGGGGAGCATCACTCGTAGCCTTGATGCCTGCTCTTGGCCTCATCGCTGCCTGTCTCCTTCCCATCCCCATAGCTTTCCAATGCTATATAGAGTGGCTCACGGTAGAGCAGAGACAAGGGCTGTGCTGTCCTCATCCCCTTATTTAGTGCCATTGACCCAGGTGTCACCAGGGTGCTGCTACCATCTCCCAGTGAGAGCTGCATCTCCCAGGGCCCCTCACACCAACCACAGTGCGCTTTGAAGCTCACCTCCTTTTGCTTGCTCTTTGGACAAGGCAAAGCAGAAACAGGCACCACTCACATCTCATGGGCAAACAATAATAATGAGTGAGTTTCAAATCTCTTTCCCCCAAAATAGCCAAACCAGAACACGCACAGCCTTCCCGAGCTGCTGCCTGAAACAGATGTGCTGCCAGTGAGGTAGCTATTTATAATGTGCAGCATTCCCTTTTCAGCCACAGCGACTCCAGCCCTCGGCTCTCGCGCTCCGCAGCTCCTTTTGAAGCCTGTAGCTCTAATCCAGGGACTGTTCCTGGTGCTGCTAAAAATCTCCTCATAAACCTGCCAGGATGCCAGAGAGCCAGAGCCCTGCCTGCTCGCTGCCTGCTCTCTGCCTGCTCCCTGCCTTCAGAGGGGGTTTATCAGCCCCAGAGCCAGCCGGGATCATAGAATCACGGAATGGTTTGGTTTGGAAGAGGCCTTGAAGCTCATGCCTTCTAGTGGAAGGAACACCTGCCACTAGATCAGGATGCTCCAACCTGGCCTTGATGGGACTGTCCCAAACCTGGATCTTGTTGGGTGGTGTGTCCCTGATATCCCTATGGGCTTCAGGCTCTGCAGCCGGCTCTGCCACAGGGCCAGGGGCTCAAAGCCTTTCCTAGCCCTTAACTTGAGAGATTTTGTCATACAGAGGACAAGGGGGATCAGGACACTGTCACTGGGAGCAGGGGGAAAGGCTGATGTGGGTTTGAGCCTAGTGGGTTTGGTCTGGTCCTCATTGGAAGGGAGACATAACACAATGGCTGTAGGGGATGTGGACAATGTGGGATAAAGAGGAAAACTGGGGATCCAACTAAAAGCAGATTCAAGGGGGGTTGCCAGCACTGGTACCCACTCTTAGGGTGGGTTTTGCTATCCTGGGGGTCCTGCAGCAAGCTCTGGACCTGTGACACAGCTGCCGAACGGGCAGCTCAAGCTATCCACAGCCCCAGGGTCCACGGGGGGGGCTCATGGGACCCCATCCCAGGAGTGCCCCGACGCTGCTCCAGCCGTTAGCCATGTGCTGAGTAACCGTGCTGCTGTGTCGGGCCGTGCATGTGGAAGCTGTTTGTTGCAGGAGCACTGCAGGCCCCACTCTGCCTCCCACAGCGCTGCTGCTGCCCCAACCCGCCCGGCCGGTGCTGCTGCTCCGCGGGGGGCCCAGCACTTAAAGGGAGATAGGCAGGTCAGGATGAGGGCTTTGCTTCTGCCGCAGCCCTCTTTCTGCTCGTGTTTCTCCAGGCAGTGTGTCTGGAGCTCTCTCAGTGCAAAGCTTTGGGGACAGCTTGAGCCCTGCTCTCCATTCCTGGGTGGTACAGAGCATCATCCTCATCCTGGCACAACGCTGTGGTGATGAGGAAGGAGCTCTCTGCCCTTTGGAAAGGAACCTCCTGAAAACCGCCCCCCAGAGTGACCTAATGTGGATCTTGGCTCTGGCCTTGCTCTTCTGTAAGTGCCAGGGGACAGGGCTGTGCATTGGTGGGCAGAGACCACCCCTAAACTCTGTCCTTTAACCTCCAAATCCCATCTTGAGGGAGGGCATTAGCTTGTTCTGCTGCTTGATGGGCTCATACCCAGGTCAGCCTCAGGTGAAAGAGGGTGGTAATTATAGGGTGGTAATTATAAAATGTCCCAATGAGCTGTCCCTAACCCAGGGTGTGATTCTGGGAAGGAGCTCAGTATGAGCTCTATAGGTTGGCTCAGCCTGATGGGGGTATGGAGATAGGTTCCCATGAGGGCGGCATCCCTGGCCCACACTGGAGCCTTCCTGGTTTCCAGTGGTAACAGACAAACCTTTGCTCCTGGAAGACGGGCTGTAACACAGTCCATGGCAGCAAAGCCTCTTAAAAGCCGGTCTCATTGCAGTTGTGTTAATTATTAATAGGATGTGGGGAAGAAAACACTGGAAAACCCCAACTGTTGGAGGTAGGCTGCCACTTCAGCTGCGTCCAGCAGTTGCGCCTGGCTTCCCCCTGGCTAAGGGGAGATCCATGGGTGCCTTTTCTGGTGGCTGTTGTCAGTGAGTACAAGTGGGGAGGGTTGACATCTCTCTGCGAACTACAGCAACCTGAAACCCAAGAGCTGAATGAGTTGTGTGGCTCTTAGCTTGCTCTTTAGCATTGGTTTCCACCCCCCATGAAGGGGTGAAGTCCGTTTAGGCAGCATTTCTGCCTGGGGAGGCACTGGGGGCTGCACCCATGTAGTGAGTTGGAGCTGGGGATCTCAGCAGGGCACTTTGCATGGGAAACAAGGAAATGGGGAATTTTCACCCAAAAGTGTTATGGACCTTGAGGGTTTCTTCCCCCACATCTGATGGTGGGTACCAGGGATGCCAATGTGGGGAGCTGGGAGGTGTTTCCATGGAAACCAGCAGTGTTGCTGCAGGGGGGGACCCCACAGCACAGATTCTGGATCCTAATCAGTGCTGCAGAAGCAATGCTCGGTGTGGGAAGGCAGCAGCCTGGAGGGGGCTCATGGAGCAGCGGTGCCCTGGTCTCATGGTAACAGCCAGGAGAAGCCTTGCTCTGCAATCAGTCCTCCATATGGAAAGGAGATCTCAAACCTCAGAGGCAGGCAGTGACCACAGGTGCCACCTTCCTGCCACCCCCTTCAGGAGCCCCTGCCTCCCCCAGCACATTCCTCTCTCCCCTCTCCCTTCTCCTCCTTTCCATTCCCCATTCCCTTTCTCTCCCTTTCTTTCTCTTGCTCCACCCCCTTCCAGGCTCCTCTGTGGGGCATTGATTTTTCCATCCGTCAGCGAAACGCTTGAGGAAAATGAAAGAGCATCTTCGTGATCGATCAGGAGAACTCTTCAGCCTGGGGTCAGGAAGGGTTTGAATCAGCTGCTCCCCTCTCATATAATTAGCCCCTCTCTCCCAAGCCGTGGCTTGTCACATGCCTGCAGGAACAGCCATCCCACTGCAGGGCCAAGGCATGGCTCTGTGCTGATGCCGGGAGGAATGGCCTCTGGATGTGTTGGGTTCTGTTGCTGTGCAAGCGCAGCTTTGGGCTGGAGTCTGTGTGCTTGAGCTCACTCTGTGCTGAGCAGCATGTGCCGAGTGGGTGCGAGCGTGTGTGTGCTTCTTCCTCGCCGGCATTGATCGCTCCATGGGTAGCTAATGCCGTGTGGTGCTTGGCAAGGGTGGGAGCTTTGGGGCTGCGAGTGTAAAGGAGCTGAAAGAAACCTAAATCCAATAGGAGGTGGGTGCCCAGCTCCATTCTCGCTTTTGAACATCTCTTTTGCAAGGGAGCATTGTCTGGGGCGTGCTGCACGTACGCACCACGTTGGTAGCAGCCTGGAGATACCTGTGGAAATGCCAGACTTTGCCATCTGCTACCACACTGGTCCCTGAGGTGCCACCGCTTACTGCCTGCCCCCAGAGAGTCAGCAAGAGCTGAAGGAGCTTCTCATCCCACCGTGGGGTAGCTGCTGCATGCAAATGGTGCCTTCTTCATGGCAACCAGTGTGAGTCATGCTGGGGGCTGGAGGGGGCCGTTGGTGCCTGGAGCTCCTGCTCTGCTTGTGGACTGTTGCCTGGATCCGCTGGGTGCTGCATGGAGGAGTGGGCACAGTTCTCCCTGCAGCTCTTGCTAGAGCTCTGTCTCTGCTCGATGGGATGTGCTTGCTGCTGTACAAGATGAGGTTTGCAATGCTGGGTTCATTGCGGAGGGGGGGTGATGTGCTGGGTCTTATAGCAGGGAAAAATTGTCCTTTGGATTTGCTTGAAGGAGAGAGCCTCCAGGTTCATTCACTTCCCCATCAGCACAGCTCCGGAGCCAACACCGGGCATCCCAGCATACCACAGAGCTCATAGGTTTTTTTTGTTGCCCATCTCTGCTGACCAAGTTCCTCCCATCTCCCACTGATGTTGATCAGTCTGTTTCCTGAGCTACATGAAGGGGTTTCAGACCTGGAGGTGGACAACACTTGGTTAGTTAGAGCTCGCTGGACAATGTGGTCCCAGAGCTGGTCCCAGCCTCCCATGATGGATTGTGCATCACAGCTAACATGTCTCTCTGAGCAGATATAGAATGAAAGCATCCCCTGGGAGTGATCAGGAGGAGTGTGAGAGTGGGGGGAAATGCAAGCCAAGGCTCTTCTCCCTCATTTCTTCTGATTTCTGGCCCTGGAGAGCCTGGCTGTGGCTCCCATCTTCACCCAACTGCCTCCACCAGTGTTTGCAGCCCTTCGCCCCATAGTCTGCGGAAGACCTGATGGCTGGTTATTGCCCCTGTTATGAGGCAGCTTGCAGCCATTTGATTCCCATTGTGTTTCCATGCTGGCCTGGGAATGAGCACACATGGAAAGAGAGGAGTACACATGGAAAGAAATGGCAGGGTAAGAAACCAGAGCAACATGTTCCTGTTCCCACCACAGCCAGTTCAGACCAGCCAGACCGGAGCATTGCAGGAGAAGGACAATGCAGAGGCTCTGGCTTTTCCCCTCCACACCAGCATGGATGCATTGCAGATGTGCTGATAGCAGTGAGCTGAGTGCTGACGCTGCTGGGGAGCCATAGGTGAGGCTGAACTGAATTTATCTGCTCCAAGGATAATGTCTTCTGCGGAAAGCAGCTGAAACAGCTCGTTCTGCCTTTGTTGGGAAGTTTATTTTACAACCTGTAATGAGGGCTTGTCCCATGCCCTGGTAAAGGCTTGACATCAAGCCTCATCTGGGCAGGGTCTTTTCCCTGCTGGGATTTGGTATCAGTGACAGTCAGGGGAACTTTGCTTAACCTGTGAGTGTTGCATCCCAATATAAATGTGGATCTAACCCAGTTTCCTCAAATCTGTGTCACTCTGTTGATAGCAAGGGAGAGAGGCTGATTTATGCAACTGGATAATATGGGATCTTCCTGTTATTCCTTGCAAACAGAGTGCTTTGTAATGTCACTGCTGGGTTCAGTGCAGGTCATGGGGACAGGAAGGACTCCATTGTTCCGCCACCTTCTTACTGACCACCCTTGGTCATGTCCCTTGGTCTTCCCATTGCTTCCTCACTCTAAGGTCTGCAAGATGAGGATAAAACCCCATGTGAGTTGCTGGGGCTTACAGCCCAATGAAGTGCACGCTCATTAAAGTGAGCTCCTCCTCTGCTGTTGATATCCCAAACCCATCGGTGGGGTGCTGGAAAACTCTGGGATGCAGGAGTGTGAGGTTGTGGCAAAGACAAAACAATAACGCTCTCAGACTGCTGAACAGAAAGTGGATCCATGTGTTAATCTGGGAAAAGGAGTGTGAAAAGAGCTGCAAATCCTTCACGACTTTGTTGTAATTTCTCCCAGATAGGATGCAGGCAGGAAAAACGCCTGTTCCATGCTCCAGCCTCCTTGGCTCCTGTGTGGTTACTGAGCTGAACCTGGGGCTGGTGCAAGAGGAAACCCTGTCACTGGGCTTATGGAAATGTGATGAAAGGGTTAATCCTGTGGGGGCAAACTGGGATGCCAATGGCTTCAGGGTCAGCCAGGTCTGCTCCCTGGTGCCTCTCTGCCCATTGCCGACTGGATAAGCCTGGCAGCCAGAGGAACTGGAGGATGCTCTGATGGGTATGGTTGAGTGGTGCCCGTTGAGTGGGTGACTATAGGGTGCAGAAAGCCAGATCCCTCCCAGCTGCCTTCCTGTTAATGCTCATCTAATGAACAGCAGCCTGGAGCAGCGGAAAGCAGGGCAGTGGAGAGCTGAGGTTTGCACTCAATAGGTTCCAGTCTCCAGCTCAGGAACCAGCAGAAAAACCCTTTTCATACCGACAGATCAATACACAGGTGGTGTTCCCCCTCCTTTTCCCTTCTCCATCTCCCCTTTTCCCTCCTGGCAGGGTTGCTTTCCAAAGCCAGAGCAGGGCTGTGATCTGGACCCAATGGGTTTGCGCCTCATTCCCCATCCTGGCTGCTGTGCATGGCGATCGCTTGGCACCATGTTCTCAGCAGGTATCTGAGAGAGTAAGCTTGGCATGGTCTCTCCTTCAGGGAGAGCTTCCAATCACTAATGTCCCTGCAGAGCCACCGTGTCTTTGCTGAGACAATGAACAAAGCTCCAGGGCTGTGAACACGGGCAGGATTTGACCAGCATCTCTTGCACTGCTTGCTCCGGTACAGGCAAGAGTTAACAAGAAGCTATGTTTTATTCTGCTGCGCGTCTTTGGTTCGCTGAAAGGAGATGCTCTTCCTGGTGCTTCGGCTGTTGTAAATGCATTCTTCTTCCCAAGGTGTCTCCTGGAACTGAGCTCCAGCATGTTGTCACTGGTGGAGAGATGATTATGGAGCAGCAGCTGTCCGTCCCCTCCTGCCAGCTCCCAGCGAGGCAGCAGGAGGGGTGATGGTTCCTCTGGGTGCCTGCTGCTGGCACCACATTCCAACGTGCCTGGTGTAAACATACAGCTTAAAGCTCCGGCCTTTCCCACCTCATCCCAATGCACTGGGGCAAGAAGTCCCAGGTGGGTGCAACCTTCAACCATGGTGGGGTTTTTCACCATAAGCTGTACAGATCTTCCTGCACACGTCAGCCTGGGAGGGGATGGTTTCAGCTCCGGTATTGTTTCTCCCTGCAGGAGAGAAATGAGTGTCCTATTTCTTCATGCAAAAATGAGAGATTGGAAACAGGCTGAAGGGGAGAGGAGCTGGATGGGTGCCCCAGAGCCCTCACCATTGCAGAGGATGGCAGCCTGGTCCTACGTTACCATCTCTCTATCCCTTCCCTGCTTCCTCTGTCATTAACACAGAGCTGTTTATGGGGTTTATTATCTGTGCTTCAAACATTGCCCGGCAGCGTCTGAGCCCACTGCTGGATCACAACCCACCTCAGGATGCTCTAGCCAGGAGGGAGGTGAGCTCCACAAGTGCTAGCAGGGGAGGGCCATATGCAAGCTCTTCTCTGGCGTTTCCCCCCCTTCCCTTTGCCCTCGCCTTAGGCCAGGCAGGAAAAATCCTTCAGCAGACCCCAGCTGGGGCTGCTGGCTGCTGGCTTTCCATGGCAACAGTCCATCAGGGGGTCAGCAAGGAGGAATTCTGCCCCTCCTTCCCTCATCGGGGTGTCTGGGTGCTATTCTGATTGCATTCCCGGGGCTGCAGATGTGGTCGCCTTATCTCTGGGAGGTCTGAGTCAGTTTTTCCCTGTGTGACGTGATGGAGCAGGCAGCTGAGGGATGGAGGGAGCAATAAATAGCTCCTGAGGTATGCCGGGGACGTCCGTCCCTGGGGATGGATAAGGTGATGGGTCAGGAACCTTCTACCACCCGCAATCCTGGTCTTGCGGCGCCCATGTGGTACATGGCACATGTGCAGGAGATGAGGGAGATGTCTCCACTGGGCAACCTTCACATGTCCTTGACAGCTTTGCCAAGGGAAAAAGGGGAGGCCCAGAAACACCCATGCTGTGGGCTGGATCCTGCTTCTGGGAAGACTCGAGGAATGTGTCCATGGGGGAGGAAGCACATTCACCCCACCAGTACCTATCCAGTACATGTGTGCTTGCTGATCCTCAACACACATTGATGCATCAGTTCAGAACTGATTCCTTCCAGCCTTACAGCGATGCAGCTGAGAGCAGGATCCAGCCTCATGGACCAGATATATTGATTCATGGCCTCTGCTTGCTTTTTCCTGAAGCTGGATGCTTCACCATGGAGATGTGGTGTCTCCATGCCCAGCAAAGCTGGCAGGGAATGTTGAAGCCCTGGTGACCAGGTTTCATGCTGTAAGCTGAGCTCCTTTGGTAAAGCAGGACTCAGCCTGCTAGGAGCTGAGAGAAGGTCTTGTGTACGGTGCTATTAGCAGCCCAAAGCATTAACACCCCCAGAGCTCATGCAGTGAATAACCATCAGTCCAACTTAAACCAAATCAAACCACATTCAGTGTTGGACACATGGCAAGTTTTCCTTCTCTTGGTGCAATCCTCAGATCAGCTTTTCCAATGTTTTCCCAAGGCTCCAGGAGCAGACTGGAAAAGGAAAGACCCTTCAGTGACTGAGGGTACAAAAGGCAGGGCCTGAAGGAGGACAGGACATTGAGGCCAGGCACCACAGGATGTCCTAGTGCCATCGGTCAGAGCTGGTTTCCAGTCTCTCAGAGCTGCAGGCAGGAGCCAGGGCTTTGGAGAGGGTTTCTATAGCAACAGCTGCCACTCACTCCCCATCTCCAATGTAAATTAGTTGGATTTTATTGGTGTGCAGGATTCCAAGAGACCGGAGCTGGTGATGAGGCCTGATGAGTTTGGGACAGGAGCATGTGAGTGGAGCCGGCACCAGCGCCAACAAGCAATGCTGGTTTAGGAGCATCTTTAGGAGTTTGGAACAAGGCAGGTTTGGGGGAGGATCTAAATGGATTTTTACCCACAGCTCTGGGTTTTCCAGGTCTCAGGAGGCTGAAGATGGGGCACAAAGGCAGAGAGGGCTGCACTGACCTCCAGAGGAGCAGATGGGGTGGGCTGACTTGCCCCAAAGCCTGGCAAAGGGAGTGCTGCGGGGTGTGTGCCCTGTGCTGGATGTAACCCTGATGGTGACAACATTGTAAAAGTCCAAAGCCTCTCTTTTTGCTTGGAAACTCCATTGGGAAGACCGATAAAGACATGTTGATGGTGGTGAGTCTGAAAGTATTTATAAGAAACTCACCCAGCTGCACTTTTGGCTGTAGGCAGCTGAAGCAATGCATAAGATGCTCCTTGTCTCACAGATCTTGCCATCCAAATTAAAGCATCAGGTAAGGAGGGAATAAACTGTCATGGGGCCACCAGCCTGCTTTCAGAAACCCTTTCAGGCCATGGGCAGCTGAGTCTCCAGGTGGGAATTTCCACACTCCTCAAGGGTGCTAATGGTGTGAAACCATCCTGAGTGCCTGCAGCTGGTGCAGCACTGTGTGGAGAGGGCTTTCAGTTAAAAGCTTGATGATGGAGCTATTTGATGGTTTGGCAGAGGTGTTGGTAGCCATCAGTGGTCTTCTGAGCTGAGGAGGTGAGGAATTGGAGCTTTGGGAGCCTTGGGTAGGGCTGCAGAGGGGTTTATGCTTGGTCAAGGGGGCTGCTCAGTGTCTGATCTCCATGGGGCTACTTGTTAGGGGGAGCATGGTTGGTTGTTAGATGGGATCAGCTCCTGTCCTTGGTTTCCCCATGGGCATCCAGCTTTTTGCTGGAGCTGTTTCAGTTTGGAAAAGAGCTCCTGGTTGTGAATGCTGCTGTGGTGGAACTGTCGTCTTTGCATGCTCAGCTGTAAGCAAATAAGAGTGATTGTAATGCCAGTTGCTGCCCCCAGATCAAAAGTCTGCTGTAAACCCTGTGTGAAGAATCTCAATTTCCATGTCCTTCCCAGCTTCTGTGGCCAGGAGCTGCATTTCAAACCTTCTATTTCCAACTGCTTGCCTCTAAGCATGAGGGCTGTGTATTTTCCTGTTTAATGGGTTTTCCTGTGTTTTCTTCCATAGCTTCATGGCTCTGGGATGAGGAGTTTTGTGGAAGTCAAAAGGCTTTGCAACGCCTTATGATGGTGCTGTGATACTTGCCAGCAACTGGGTTACAGCTGGATGGTGATGAGTAGGGTTTATGTACCTAGTGTAGATATAATATGAATGTGTTGTGTGCAGCAGAACAAGAGGGTTGGAAGAGCCTTTGAAGTACTGCAAGTGTGGGGCTGGGCTGGTTGGTGTCTACTTGCTTTGGAAATGGGTTAAAACCCTTGAAGTTTGATGTTTTGGGTGCTTGTCAGGGTGTAAAACATGATGGAAAGGAGCATCTGATGCTCAGCTTATGCTGGGATCAGTATGGGAGGTTTTCTGCCCCATCCTGTGCAAGTGGTTGCAGATAGACCCGAGGGGATTGTCTTTGCCTAACTCATCAATTCTAATATCTTAATTACTATTAAAACCTCATGTTCACCCTCTGGCCTTAGGTACCACTTTAGTTTTTGATGTGCCCCTTCCTTCCTTTTTAATTCCTTGACACACCATAGAAACATCAATTAATATTCTGAGTTATAATTCAGGAACCAATCTGCTTCTGTGGATTGTGCTGGTGCAGTGCAAATAACCAGTGCAGGTGCTGGGAAACGTGGGTATCAGTGGAGCTGGGGCTGTTGTTCCTTCCCTGTCTGTGTGATCCATACCATAGGGTTCAGCAGGATCCTCCTCTCTACCCAAATGCTGTGTTGGCACCACTGCTGCCTGCTGTAAAGTGCAGCATCTAAGGCAGAGGTTTGCTTTCAAGATACATTGGCCTTTTGTAGGGGACTGTATCCTAAGCATGATGGAAATGCCAAATGTGCTGATGATGCAACTTGAAACAGATCCATGGGGATTTGGCGCTGGTGTCTTGAATGTCACTGTGAGCAGGAAAGGAACTGGGTGATGCATGAAGTGATTGGCTTGTGAACCCTGGTGGGTCAGTACTAATGTGGGAGCTGCAGTACTGGGGGTCCTGACCAGGGTTTTGGGGGGATTTGATCCCTGTGAGGTGCTGGAATGCAGAGTAGCCTCTGTCAGCCAGGACTCTGGGGCTCTGGAGGCTCTATTTTGGTGCCCTGAGGTTGAGTTTGAGCTCCACATCTTTGGGTGAAATCACCCCAAAATGGTTGTGTCTGTCTCATTTGTGGGACAGAGCATGAGCATGTGATGCAGCTGAGAACTGAGGAAGGCCATCTTGGTGTTCCCCATCCTGACAGCTTCCAAAATTAGACCAGGACCTTGCTGGGCTGCAGAGCTGGGGCTGTGTGCAGGCTCCACTCACTGTCTGATGGGCACAACACAAACCTGCCGCAGGAAGCGTGATGCTGCTAGATGCCTGCTGTTAGTCCATGGTTTGAGGATGGTTGTCCTCAGGAGCAGGGAGTAATGGCTGGATCTGCAGGAGGGGATGTAACAGCTCAGGGACACCCTGATGCCCTGCCTGGGTTTGGGAGAAGGGAGTCCTGAGTGAGCCCTGGATCAGAGAACTGACCTTTGCTGAAAGCAGCTCATCATGTGCTAACCCTTGAGCACGTCCTTCAGCTCCACGGAAGAAAACAGATTTTAAGTGCATGCTTGAATTTAAGTGCATACTTAAGTGTGTTCCTATTCCTGGGCCTCAGATAGGCTAAGGATTGCTGGGGAGAAGATGGCTGGATAAACCAGGAGATAGCATGGCCATGAGCTTATTCCTGTCTTGCACAAGGCTTTGGAAATTAGCACTGGGCTGCTAGTCTTGCAGCCCCAGGGATGGAGCACTAGATCTGTCCTCCCTCTTTGCCATCTCATGAAGCCTTGTGCATCCTCTTTCTCATCGCAGGCTCCATCCTCCCCTTCCTCCATGTGTCAGCCTCTCTCCCCAAGGCTCCATCATCCCATTGCTGCCATCCCTGCAGAGCAGAAGGTGGCCCCGACACTGTACTTCACATCAGTGCAAACCCACTCCAGCCCTTTGTGGGGCATGGATAGAGCTGGCACTGGGTGGTGTTGGGCACCCCCACAGTGCCCCTGCCCCTTTCCAGGGCAAATCCCTCTCTGTGGCCATGCATCCGGCTGCTCCCAGCTGGCCGGGAAGCTGGCTCCTGCCATCAACTCAAAGGCAGCAACAGCAGCCTCTGCTTTTCCACACGTCAGTATTTTTAGCTCTGCTGTGCATTAGCGTGCAGGAGCTCAAACTGCGAAGCCTGGCTGAGGTTTTATCTGTTGTGACAGCCCTTAGGGCTGTAGTCAGACACTCGTTTGCTCCCTCGCTGCTTTTTTCTCTCCTTCTCTTTTTTCCTCTGAAGTTTGCAGCTCAGATCCATGCTTTCCCTATGGAGGCACCGTGCAGCTGGCAAGACAAGGGACCGAAGGTGGGAAATAGGGTCCAAAGTGTGGTCTGAGCCCCTTTACCATGAAGCTTTATCCACCTCCTCTCTGTATTTTTCCATTCCTCTTTGCTGCTGCTGTCAGTGTGATGTCAGGACGAGGTGCTGGCTCACCCCTGCTGTCCTGCCCCAAAGGGTCTCCTAAAAGCTGTGCTGGGTGACAGCTACACAGCTATTGGGGATGGCAAAACACGGAGGAAAGGCCAGCAGGGTCCAGAATGTCAGGGCTTGGCAGTTCTAGTGCTCTCACTGCTGCTTGTTCCAAACTCCTGCATCATCTGCAGCAGTGGTTTATAGCACAAGTGCCTCATGGGGCAGCTTTGGGTTCCAGGTACCCTGGAGCACTGGGGAGAAATGAGTCCCTTGCAAACCCTACCTGGCTTCAACAGAGAAGGTTTTAGCTGTGTCTGACCTCCCTTGAGAGAACAGCGCTTGTGAATCCACCCTTACTCTGGGCAAGCACCCAGTGCTTTGGTTTGGCTTCTAAGGAGTGTTTGCTTTATTGCTTCTCTTACTGGATGACCCCCCTGAGCCCATTCTGGAGGTGAAGGACTTTCCCTCCCAGAGGAAGGGAAATGCATGTGAAGCATCTCCTGCCCACCTCGCTACCTCTGAGCAATGGGGTAGCAGAAAGGCAGCAGTGGTGATGCCCTTCAAAAGGAGGAACCAAGGTGCTGACGAGGCTTTGGCTTTCCAGCCTGCTCAGCAACCTGCTCTGCTTGGGTAAATCTGGGCTTAAACAGGAGGAGAAGTTGCATGAAAACCTGGTGCCCCTGGAATTCGTCCAAGGTCATGGGGGAAGCGAGGGATAGAGCCAGGAATGGGATCGGGCTTCCTGTCCCATATGTCCAGCCTTCCTCTCTATCCATCAGCACATGCCTGCTTCATGTCTTTTCAGCTGGAGCTTCCTGAAATCCCGTACCAAGTCTTGGGATGCTTGTGCCAGCTCTGATGCATTCTGAAAGGGAGCACAGACCCCACACAGGGAGGCCTGGGTCCCCCTTTTCCTTCATGGGAAGGGCTTCTTTGGGATGCTCTACCAGAGAGTACTAGAAAAGTCTGTATTTAGGTAAAAGATAATGATTTGTCATTTAGTGCCTCAGCACTGCAGTAGTCCCAAGGTGGACCAGGGCTGTGAGTCCCCAGGATGTGATGGGTGTGCTTGGATGCTGAGGCAGCTGGAGGGAAGCAGAGAGGGGAGAGACGTTTGTGATGGGTCACAGGCTCCTTTATGTAAGCCTGCCCACGCCACTTCTCTTTCTGGAGCTGCACCATTTAAAGCACAGCACTGGTGTGTGGCAGCTTCCACAACTTCATCCGAGTTGGTGCTGGTGGGGACTAAAAGGCTATGGAGTGGCCAGAACCAGCTTTGTCACCCACTTATCTGGGCATAAACCCAATGGGGAGCCCAGGATGTCTTTCTGGGTCCTCCTGTTCCATTTGCATTGGTGACACATGGACGCACATCCCAAAGTGTGGCTTTTAGAACTGTCCCCTCACTGTGCTTGCTCTGTTCCCCCCCAGTTCCTCCTTTCCTTTGCTGGCCGCAGCCAATGCTGTGAATCTGAGACCAACAGCATGGTGTTCCCAGCTCAAGCTGCAGCAGGGATCACTGGCTGTATCTGGAGTCTTTGCCCTTTTGCAGAGAGCACCTGAGGGTAAGGGTTTTGCAGCTCAGGTTGCTGCACAGGGCAGGGTGTTGGGGGCTTCTCTCAGCAGCATTTTCTTTTTGCAGGGTGTTTGTGTGATGTGTGAGTCCTTGGTGGCAGCCAGAGCATGGCAGGTACCTTTGCACACAGCCTTGGCATCCCCTGAGCAACTCCATGGGGTTGGACTCATCCCCTTCCTCCTCCCCTGCCTGGGGAAACACCACTGAGGGCCCCAGGGGATGGATGCAGAGTCTGCACCAGCAAAGAAAACCCATACAGTCCCACAGCCCAGCCTTGGAGTGCTTAATCCTCTCTGTGCCTTTGCCCTTGCTGAATGGAAACTGGTAACAGCAGCTAGAGCTGCATCCTGGTACGTGTAGGGGCTCCCTCCACCATTGAGGTGCGAGGCCAGAAGCCATCCTTCTTCCAGAGGCTTTGGCACTTCAGTAGCTGGATGAGTCTAGGAGAAGTCGAACACGGCTGGGTTTATTTCTGGGTGTTAATTTGGGAGATCAAGGACTTTGAGGGGGGGCAGAGAAAGGTGGTACTGTAGGAGCTTTCAAATCTGAAAACCACCCTGTGTTCACTCATGTTAAAAGCAGTCCTTACAGGCTTCCAAACACTCTAAAAACTGGGTTCTAAAATGCTGTCTGATGTCCCTGTGGGAGACAACAGAGAAGCAAGGGATGCCGTGAAGGATGCCTGCTGCCACACTGCACTTCCCTCCATGCCATCAGACCAGTCACTTGGGCACAGCGGCTTTCCCTGTCCCACATCCAGGCAAGGGATGGATCCAGGCAGGTCTATGTGGGGACAAACCCCAGTGACTCCATGGTGCTAAAAAGCAGACTCCTTCCCCTGCCATCTTCTATCTTTCCCATGCTGCAAGTGGTTCTTCTGCTAGCACCCAAACCCTCCTGCTTTTCACTTATCCCACTGCTTTTCCTCCTTGCTCCAGAGCTGTTCTGGGCTCTCAGCATGGCTGATGCTTCAGTGCTGCCAGGAGTTTGATCTCCAACTGCTTCCTGGCCCCGCTGTGCATGTGAGCACTGGGAGAGGGGGGCCGAGAAAGTGGGGAAGAGATGAACAGCAGGAGAAAAAGTCTTCAGAGGGGATGGGGGAAGGATGAGGGAAGGAAGGAGGGGGGAGAAGAAGTGAGAACAGGGAGGAGGGAGGAAGGAAAGATGCTGCCTCGTGTGTTCTCGGATTTATATTGGTTGAGTTGCACTGGATTAGCTAAAAGTGGTGCAGAGCTGCCTTCCCCTCCCCTTTCCTCCAGGCATTCACTCGCTCCTATTTGGGGTTGAACGCCTTAATTCACTTCAGCTTCAACCTGCTCCTAATTGACTTAAACCACATGGAAAAAAGCCCTCAGCTTCCCCAGCAAGTGGCTGCAAAATTGCACCTTCAGTTCAGTCAGCGTGATTCTGCATATGAAGAAACCTGGAGCCTGGCATGGATGTGTGCAGGGATAATGGTGCCAGGGGGCTGTGCTGAGCCCACCCAGAGCTTCTCCAGTAGCATTTTGACCCTGAACAAGTTGGGATCTGGGGATGATGGGGGGGGGGGGGGGGCGTTGAGTCAGTGGGATTTGGCTGGTGGAAGAATTTGCTGTTTCTTCTCATTCCTTTCTCCTCGTCCTTCTCCTGCTGCAGATGTCTGCTATAAAAGAGAGAAGGGAGGAGGGGGGAAAAAAACCCTTTCCAAATGTCGTGGTAACGCTTTCTGGAGGGCTGTTTCTGCTGCACATCTGATATGTATGACAGGGTCAGATTAACTGAGCCTCTGATTTCCAACCACAGCTATTCTGAAGGCACCAAACCCAATGCAAAACACCCCAAAGGGACTCCGATGTCCTGGCGAGGAGCTGAGCAGGCAGGATGAGCTCATGGTGCTCTGGGGATGTGCCAGCCCGGTACTGGGCAGGGCCAAACTCCAGGCAAGAAAGAGGAGATCGTACTTTGGAGATGGATCTGGGCTGCTCAAGGTCAGGATTTCAAGAGGACAGAGACTTTGCTTTGTATTTAAGGTTGGGGTTTTCAAAGAGCAAGAGGAGAGCAGTGTTGTTAAGTGGCAGAATGTATCTAATGCCAGGGGATGCTCTCCAAACCCCTCTTCCCTTTTGGAGGGCTCTTTTGTCACACCAAAGCACATTGTCTGAACTGAAGGCAGGAAAGGCTGGGTTTTCCTTCTTCCCACTCCCTCCTCTTCCAGCTCCTCCATCACCATTCTCACCTTGATATGTTTCTCTCCCTCTATTTAATTCTAAAACCACTGAGGTACCCATCGTTCTGTCTCAGCTAGCTTTTTGAGAACAGATTTACCTGTCTTGGGGCCTGGAACAAGGGGCTGGAAGGGACCTCTGAAGTCTGACAAACCCTGGTGGCAGGAGGAGCTACATCCAGACAGTGCTTAACTCCTCCCCAGCAGAGTCCATCACCTGCAGAGGGCTTCTCCTGGGATTCCCTGGGTGATGTCTGCATCCCTGGGCAGCACTGTTCCAGTAGGATGGCTCCATGCCTGCCCTTTGCAATGGGAAGTGTTTGGAGCACGAGGGTTTAAGATATTGAAAGGAAGAACATTTCCGAAGGAAAGATAGGGAAAGTGAGAGGTGTGCAGGGCTCTGCTTCCAAGGCTTGGTGCCTTGAGCATGGGAGCTGCTCAGGGGGGTCCTGCTAGTGATCTTTGCTTGTGCTGCACAAGCACCTTATGAACACCCCTAGAGTGACCAGGGGGTCAGCAATGGCTGGAAGGCTCCCTGGGTTGGGGCCTGAGCAGGAAACCAAGGTGAGAGGAAGGAATGGGGAAAAAACAACCCCAAAAATCCCCATGGAGCAGGAATTGGAGCCGGGAATGGAGCCGCTCAGCTGATGGGGTTGCCATGGCGACGTGGTGGTGATGAAGAGGAAAAGGCAGAAAATAGCCCGATGCCGGGCTGAGACCTGCAGCCCCTGCATCCCAGCCCTGCTGCTGTCCTTCCTTTTCCTCTCTGCTTTTCTCATGCTATTTGTTTTTCTCAAGCCAGAATCTCCCCTCTCCAAAGAGCCATTGTGGAGGTGACCAGGGGGTTATTTCTCTGTGCTACTGAGGTGCAGGACTGAAGGGAATGCAGCAAGGATGCTCTTCTGTAGGGCTGCATGTGGCCAAGTCTGTTTCCTTTGGGGCTGAAGGTTTGGAGGCAGCTCCATTGCTCACAGAGGACTGAAATGGGTCCAGGTTTAGTCACGTGGATGGTGGAAGATCTGGGATGGTACCTGGAGATGCCAGGGGCTGGCACAGTGAAAATACTCCTCAGCTCAAGCAAGCCAGATTTTGTTTCCCAGACCACATGGTGCTTGGGTCATCTGTTTTCTCCTGAATGGTGCAGCCATTCTTAAGGAAGCAGAGAGGTTCTGTTTCACATGCTGGATTGTTTTCCTCTTTGGGAAAGTGATGCTTCGTAACCACAGCAAGTCATTTCCCCTCCGTGAGTCAGACTGGGGCCTCTTGCAGGGTTTATGTTGGGGCTAAACACTGAACCCAAGCGCTCTGCAAAGGAACAGAAACCTGGGCTGGCTACAAGGAGACAGTGTCCTTGTGTTAGTCCTTCCAACTCTTGGGGCCACAGCAGAAAGCAATACAGGAAAACGTGACCTCTCAAAGCATTAAAAAGCAGAAGATGCATCGCCACCACCTCAACTGAACACTCTTTAGACACAAGCTCTCTTAGACCCTTCTTATAATTCTGTTTAGAGCTTGATAATGACCGGTGGATGCCTGAAGCTGGTGATGCTGTGGATGGGGAGCTCATCCTGCTTCCTCCTCCATTCCCTCTCCCCTTTTCTGCCTCTGTAGTGGATTCGAGCACTGTGTTGGATATAAGCTCCCATGCATGGGGTTGTGAGCGTAGATGCACACCATGCACACCAGTGTGTTTGTGTCAGTATCTGTGAGTGCCTGTGCTGTATCTAAGTGTGCATTTCCCTTTCTCCTTCCCCTCGCTGGGGTTTTCCTCCAGCAGAAAACATCCCAGAGCTTCCTACTTCCTCCTGCATGGGAAAAAGCTATCACAGCATCTCTCATTTCTCCCTGCCTTTGTGCCTGCAGGACACATCAGGCTGTGGTCTCTAACAACTCGTGCTGCTGCTTGGTATCCAGATGGCCCAGCTGATAGGGCTCAGAGCAGTAAATCTCCATTCCCATGGTCAGACTCGCCATCCCTCACTGTGGTCCTGACCCTCACCTTGCCCAGGCTGTCCTCCCTGGAAGGGAACAGGCATCTCTGGTGATGTACCTGGCACACAGGGAAGCACTGGGTCCCCTAACTCTTCAGCTGGAGGCTGGTTCCTCACAAGCAGCTAGAGCTGTTCCTTCCCTGCAGTTCCCACAGGCTTTTCTCAGAACTCTCCCTCCCGAAGGAGATGCCTGGATGTCTTTATCTGGAGATCTCACACCTGCATGAACCACTCCGTTTAAACTGTCCCTTCTCCCCAAGAAAAGGACAGGCGGGAAGCATGCACAGGGAGGCTTCCAGGCATTGGGGGGGTTTAATGGGAAAACATCACATTGAGGAAGCAGAAAGCTGCTGGGATTGAAAAGCTGCCTCAGAGCTGTGGCAAATGGTGCAGGATCAGCCCTTTCTATCGACTTCCCCACCACAGCCTGGGGGTGTTTTGTACAAGAGCATTCTCTGCAGTCTAAATATTAAGCATTGCTTGGCTCAGAGTTCACTTAAATCAGGGATGGGCGAACACCTGAAGGTCATACCCACCAGGCTCAGTAATCTTTTAGAGTGGTCTAAGGGATGTAGCTGTGGGTAACGGGATGAAAGGAGGAGAGGAAAATGCAGAGTAGTTGTCGGCAAATTCTCCCCCATACCTTGCTTAGTGCTGCAGAGGGAAACACAGGTCCTTGATAAACCTGGAGGGGTGATTTATGGATTGATACATGAAATAATGGTGATGTCCCCAAGGAGAAGTGGTAAACGACCCATCTCCCGAGACTCTGCGCGCTCAGCTTTGCAGGGCTGAGAGACAAGGGAGCACTGAGCAGCAGGGTGGGAGAGGAGCTGTTTCACTGATGGATATTGCTGGCTGGTGACCAAATGACCAGAAACTTAAACAAGTCTAGGCTGAACACTGAGGAGCTGGTTTCTAGTGACGAGAAGGATGAGGCTCTGGGCCAACCCCTGGAGCAGGTAAAAGACTTGATGGGTCTGGAGGTGGGTCTGTGGGGCAGACCCAGCTGCTCACAGGTGATGGACACAGCAGTCCCCATTCAGTCCTAGATTCCTCTGTGAGGCCAAGTCTTCATGTCTCTGCTATTGAGCTACTACTAGTAATCCTCGGAGCTTTAAATCTTCCTTGGCAAACACCTAGATGCTCCCCAGTGCATCTGGAAATCTTCTACCTTTAGTGGATGATGCATCTTATAACATTAGGGATTATGACTGTATTTTATGAAAATTAACATCAAAAAATTGCTGGACTTGCTTTGAGGGATAGGTTGAGTTCCATTTGTGGTCATTTCTACCTGGGCATCACTTGTCTTAGAGCTGGCTGCGTCCTCTGCCTGGGTGAGTTGGATGCCAGGCGCTAAGACGGCTCTTCTCCTCTGCTCTGCCTTTCTTCCGAAACTGTCCTCAAGGAAAATTCAAGCATGGTGCTGTTTTTAGAAGCTCTTTGCACAGCTGAGAGTGGTGCTTCCGGAGGATCCTCCCTTCCCTGCTGTGTCCCTCTCCTAATGCGGGATGGGAGATAGACAGTTGAAAGGCATCTTGAAAGGACACGGGGAGATCAAGGGCTGCGAGTAGCAAGGCTGGGGGCTGACATGGTCCTTTTTGGTGTCATGTTCAGCTTATCTTCCCACAAGTAGGTGCGAGGGGGGATGCTCACAGCCCTGTACCCCTGCCCACATGGGAGGACAAACAGCTTGAGACAGACTGTGGGAAGCAAGGAAGGAGCGGGGAGGGATCCTGGGGGCTGATGGTGAAGGTTTGGTGTGCCCCAAGCATCTGCAGTGTTGTCTTCCTAGGGTCTTGGTTTCTCACCCTTGATGTCAGCAAGGAGCTGGCCTTGGAGCATGGCCATGCTCTGGCTTTCCGAACCTCCATCCCAGCAGGGTATCAATCAGCCCACACTGGTTTGTGCCACTTCACTGTTTTCTCCTCCCCAGCAATGTTTTACATCTTGCCCAGTTCTTGGATTCCTTAAGCACATCTCCTGTGGGGTTTTATTCAAAGCCTTTAGGGCAATCCCAATACATTATATCTACTGATTTCCCTTTATCCATTGTTCTGCTGAGTCCATCAGAAATCCTCTCCCAGAGTGGCCGCACAGGCTTTGCCGGTGGGGAGCCACCCCAGCTTGTTCCATTTCTGTCTTTGCTAGTTCATATTCCAATGAACTTTGAAATACTGAATTATTGTTCTCAATAGTCCTCACATGAACAACCTGAGGAGCAACACCTTGGATCTGCATACAGCAATCATGGCTTTGGTCTTGGGGATGCTTTTGGTGGGATGTCACAGAAGTGATGCTCATGTTGAGACACTGTCCCTGTTTCCAGGAGTTGGGAATCTCCCAGCAACAAAGGGGTGCATCTGGTACAATCCGTGCTCCAAACCAGCCCAGCTCACCTCAGAGCACAAACACAGGAGGTTGCTCATTCCCTGCGATGTTGACTGAGCTCTGCTTTGCTCCGCCTTTGTCCTTGAATCCCAAAGAGTGGGAGCCGAGGAGGAGGCAAAACCGGCCTGCAGAGGGTTAATGATTTCCATTGCAATTGTGTCATCTCTTTGGGGACCTCGGGCTCATCGTGTGAGCAAAGCCCAGGCGCTGGGGCTCGTTCTTATTCAGCCGCACGCAGCTCCAGCAGCACGGGCCGGGCGCGCAGCTGGGCTCGGCCACCTCGGCCCTGCAGATGGATGGATGGAGAGAAAGGATTTGTGTGCCTGCGTGTGTGTGTCTGAAACCTAATTGTCTGCTGTCTAATCCGTCAGCCGGGGGGACAGCTTGCACAAGCCCCTTCCAGGCAGGCTGATAAATGCAGCGCTGCCAGGCCCCTCTGCAATGGAGCTTGGTTTAATTGGGATTGCTACGTGCATGGACTCTGCGCGAGTGGAAGGGATGCTGTGCGTGGGGAAGTGCATGGCCAGGATCCTGAGCGATGGAGTCCTGTGTCCATCCGGGCTCCCTGTGGGGGACTGTGCACAGCGTTTGGCAAAGTGATGGAAAGGTGACCCAGTGCTGGGCTGGATGAGGTTAAGGGTGGCTCTGTGTTGTGCTAGTAGTGGTACTGCATGGTTCTGCTCTCATGGACTTTGTGTCCTGGGGAGGTTCAGCATCACCCAAGACTGGGCTGTAAATGCATCTGGCTGCTGGGACTTCGGGTGATGCAGACTGGACTGACATGGGTGTGCTGGCTTGGAGATGTCCTCTGCCAGCTTCAGGGCAGTGTAAAGACCTGTGCAGACTGTCCCCTGCCTGTTCCCCTGATGGTCAGCTCTTGATGCATGTCTCGAGATTTTCCCAAGCACAGAGCAGCTCAGGACTCCCTAAGCAAGTGGCATTTTGTCTTTAATACCCCTCAGTGGATTTCCTATGAATTGGTCTGTTTGATTTCTGTAAACACGTAAGCTGTAATCATCCCCAGAGAGCTGTGGCAAGGACTTCCCCTCCTGAACCACACACCACGTGAGGAACCATCTCCTCTTGTTTCTTCTGAACCTGCTGCTCTTAATGTTATTGGATATCTCCTAATTCTTTTATTGGAAGATGCAGTGAGCAATCAATCTCTGCTCACCTTCTTGAGGCCACAGATGTGCTTCTTTAGTTGTTTGCTTTTCTGAGCTGGGATCCTCCTTCTATGGACTAATAGTTTTGATGATCCACTCCAGCTCTTTTCCCAGCTCTGCTGGTGACATCAGGACTCTGCATGTGGTGACATTCTTATTCTTTATGTAATTAAAGGTGATGTCATGATTACAGCAGATGGTGTTTGCATCAGCATTGGTTGCTTAGGATGTTTTGATGTCAGATCCCTGTTTCCTGCACAGTTACAACAACTTCTCATGAAGCTGCTGATCCTCAGCCTTGGGCTTTAATAATAATATTCAGCCTTTGTGTTCCCTGGCTGAAAGGACCAGGGCTCAGGTGCTATTTATCAGGAATCACTTGATGCTCTTTGCAAGATATTCCTGACTTAGAGAAGTGGTGTCTCCATGTCATTTCATCCTGCAGATGCAGCCCCCTCCAGGCTGGTACCTACCAAATCTTCCATCATAAATGTACGTCTGGAGGTTTGAGTGGATTGCATTTGCAGGTGAGGGATTACAGGATGGCAGCCTGCCTACTTGCATGGTCATTAGACATCCTTCTCATGGTTGGAAAATCAGCTCTGTTGTTGGTTTATCCAAGACCACAGCAGGGTCCTGGCAGTGCTGGGAAGCTGAGGGGCAAGAGCAGGGTGCTCAAGCCCAGGGCTGTCCTGGTCTGAGCTGGGTTGTGGTCTGGCACCTCCATCCCACTCACGCCATGCTCCTTGCCTGGGGCAGTGGGAGCTAGACCATGGTACACTGACCAACCCCAGCCCACACTGCTGCCCTTCTGCTGTTCCCTGCTTCCCCATCCCTCCTCCTCTTCCCTCTCCTTTGCTCCTTTTGCCCTCTCTTTACTTCTCTTTCTCTTCACACCTGCTCCTCTCCTTCCCCTCCCTTTTCTCCTTCTTCCTCCTCCCCTCGCCTCTCTATCCTCTTATCTCATCCCCCTTGTTTTTCTCCTCTGCCTGTCCAGCTGATTTACATGCATGCTGCGTTGGAGCAGCTCAGCTGGATCTAATGCCTCCTGCTGCGAGGAGCAGAGCAGGACTCAGTGCGGCACTTCCCTGGGCAGGACAGGGAGATGCTCTGTGCACCCCACAACCTTGACCCATGCCTTGGCCCCTTTCTGGACTGCCTCTTGTCTTCATCCCCTCTCCTTCCCTTCTACATCCTTCATCCCATGCTGCTGCCCTCCTTGCTGTCTCCTCCATCTCTTCAGCCAGGCCCCTGACCCACGTGCCTGCAATGCCCACATCTCCAACCTCCCTCCTGGCTGGGTGCAAGAGGATGGACAAAACCCCTGCAGGCAGCCCAAGAGCTGGGGCTGGTTTGCTGTTACTGGTGATGTTCCCATGGTCTTGGTGCTACTGTTGACCTGAAAACATGATGCTAAATGCTCCCGGGTGGAGCCTGTGGCTCCCCCATGTCTCTGACCGGGTCCCAGGGCTGGTACATGAGCCTGGGGCATCTCTTCTGTACCCTTGTGGAGCCGTGATCCGAATGCCTGCATTATTCCCTGGCTCTAATCATTCCCATTCCCATTGTGCTGATTTGCATTTCCGTGAGAGGAAGATGCCCTGATTAATATCCCCTCAGAAGAGCTTTATTGCGATGGCTCCTGCCTCTCTAATTGGAAAGTGGTCTTAACCTTTCATGCAAGTGACTGGGCTGTTCCTGCCTGCCAGAAAGGGTCTTGCTTGTCCTGAATTTCAGGGCAGTGGCAGGGTTGGAGGATCCAGCTTTGTCTCTGAACAGGGTCAGGAAGCTCCCTGCCCAAAGAGGGCACTCCTGGGCATTGTCCCCCTGGTACTAGGGAATGGGACCATCCCCTGCACAACAGGGATGTCAAGGAGGGGGACATGCCAGGATGAGCAGCTTGGTGCTCCCCAGTTCACACCCATGTGCTAAGGACCCGTTGAGGAGCATGTTGATGTGGTATTGACAGAGCTCTTCCCGTTTACCTTCCTACAGGCTGGGCGGCAGGATCCAACCCAGCAGCCAGCATCCTGCAGCTCTTGCTCCCCAGGGAGTCCCTGGCCCACCACTAACCTGCACTGGCAGCTTGAAAGCCTGCCTTGCACTTAGCTGCTTTCAGATCTTCAAAGGCTTTGGATGCCCAAGGAAATCAGATCTTGTGCCTTTTCTTCCCGGGCAGTCCCTAGATCCGGACTCTCCTGTAATTTATTATCCCCAACATGCGCTGCTCCCTCCCTGGCTGTGCGTGGGGTGGGAGCATCACTCTACTGTTTGGATACCAGAGCCTGGCTGTGGTGCGAAGCTGCTGCCCCAGTGGCTCCCACCCCATGATGCTGAAGGCAGCACCATGGCGATGCACCAGCCCTTCTCACTCTGTCCTGGCTTCCCAGTGATGTGCCCCTCGGCTGAGGCTGCCAGGTCCCCTGGTCCCCTGCCAGTGGGTTTTGCTGCTCCATCCCTCTGCCTGGGGATGTTGATCCCTGCAGTGGTGGCTGTGGGGCCTAGTTTGCCTGTGCCTATGGCTCTTTTACTAAGACCCTGACTTGCCTCCCGGGTGGTTCCAGCTCCCCTTCCCCAAGCCCTCTCCTCCTGAGGTTACAGAAAAGATTCCTCTTTTTTTTTAATTATTTTTAATGTTGGTGTTTAAGCTGGTTTAGAGGCTGCAGCAGTGAGTGCTCCTGATAAACAGCCCAGGAGATCCAGAGAATAATCTCCCTGCTTGGTGACGGCAGAGGCGCCTATCGCAGCTGCTGCCAGCATCCTCATCCGCTGCCTGCTCTATCAGCCCAGGGAGGGGACGAATTGCCTCCATCCTTAATCACAGAATTTGAAATCCCAGCTACTCTGCACCTTTTATTCTTCAGGTTTTGCCATGTGGGCAGGAGAGAAATAAGCAGCTCATAAGCAACAAAAAGGAGTTGGAGAAGGGGTTGGGAAGAAGTTGGACAAGCAGCAGCTCCTCTCCCTTTGCCAGGTGTCTGTCTCCTGGACTTGTCACCCCACAACTCCTTCATGGTATCTCTTTTTTCAGGGAGGTGGAATAAGGCTGTGCTTTTAATACAGAGTCACAAAATGCTGTCAGTATGGGCTGCCATATTCTCTGAAGCTTGTGTATCACTGCTGGGGTACATGCACCAACAGATACCCTTGCTGGAGCCTCAGTGCTGGGGCAGGTCCCTGACAGGTATCAGGGAAACGCAGCAAAAAGAATGGAAAAACACAGGGAAGAACTAAAGATGCCTCATTCTTGCCTCAAATAAAAACCATTAAGAAAGATGCTCAAACTTATCCTAGGACAAGTGAAGGAACTGGGTTTGTGGCATAGGAATAGCCCAGGTTTATATACCTCATCCAGGGAAGGTGATCTGGTGGACTGCACCACACTGCAGCCAAGCAGGTAAAGAATCTGTCTAGAGGATGTGTGATGCTGAAGCCATAATATCTATCAGGGGCAGTTCTGGGGTGCAGGACGGGACTGGACATACCTCAGTAACCCCACAGTGACTGCACATGTGGGATGGAAGGTGCCTTTGCTCCATGCTCAGCACTGCAAAATGACAGCGGCACCCGTGCACATGGGCTGTCACTGCTGACAGTGCTCAACCCAACGGTAGAAACACAAGCACCCTCCATGCTAGAGACTGGTGTCGGAGTCGCTGAAGATGAGACAGATTGCCTTTAATGAGACAGGTAAAGCAAAGTGAAAAGCAAATTAAGATGCAGGGCTGTGGGAGCTGTTTTGAACACGGTACTGTGACTTTCCTGGGAGGAAGCTGAGGTTGCAAACAGTGGCAGAGGTGCTGGAGAGGTGAATCTTAGGAGACGGTCGTCTCCTGCCAAAGAGCAGTTGAATCTTTCCCAGTGTCTTTTGCAGATATCCTACTCCTCTGCATCCCACTGTGAGACATGTAGGACGAACCCTGCATTTCATCTTTGGCCTTAAACTGTTAGTATCATCCCTTCTCTGCTGCCCTGTCCTCTTGCCCTATCTCCAGTGCCTGGGCTGGGTTTGAAAGCCCTGTAGTAGCAGGAGGCAACTTTCCAGCCACATAGCAGTGATGCTGATGTAAAGGACCAGCTGAAGTGGGGCTGCTGTGGTTCAGGGCTGCCCAGGACATTGGCAACACATCCCAAACCTTCCATTGTGCTCAGTCCTGTGCTGGGTCAGGGGGCAGGAAAGGGGATTTTGCTCCAGCCAGGTCTGTTCTGGAGCAGAGTGTTTAACACAAACCCCCTCCTGTTTGTGAGCAGCAAACGCTCAGGCATTGACTATCGACGTGAGCAGCATTGCTCAGGCAAATGGTGTTTACACCCCGAAGCCTTCAGACTTTCTCCATTTCACCTGCCTCTCTGCAGAACCCCCTTGAGAACACGTTACAGAACAAGGCAATACTTGGGTGGATAAATTGCCTGGAACAAAGGAGCTGGAATTTGTACAATCCCATTCTTCATGTAAGGAAGATGTCACTCCTCGGGGAAAGTGCCCACCTGGGGAGCATCACCTTGGGCTGCCCATGGTGGCCAGCCCCTGCTTTGAAGCTGCCGGAGTTTCCATTCACTGCAGTGCTTTTTGCCATCCCTTCCTGGGAATCCGAGGGGTGGGGGATCACAAACAGCAGTTTTCTTCCCCTGGATTGGTGGGAAGAGGGATTTAGGGAATGCTTTAAGTCCAGCTGCTGATCCAGGGTGTGGAGAGGAACGCTTGGGGCTGTATTTGCAGTGTTGTGCTGGTGCTGCAGCAGCTGATCCCTCCACCAAAGGCGTTTTGGGACACGTACCCTCCAGTTGTCATTGCTTGTCCCTCATGGTGCAGCTATTTCTGCCTCAACTTTCCAGGAAGCTGCCTCCAACGCTTCCCAGCCTAAATCCAGGCTGGTTTAGAAAGCCAGTTTCATCCCCTCTTCCATGTCTCATTTGCATGCATTTGCATAGCACACAGGTTTCTGGGAGGGGAGGTGCTGGAGAGGCACATCCTTTATTCCCTGGTTTTTCCCACTTTTTCCCCTTTCAGCAGAATTGTATTTATTTATTTAGTCCAAGGGGCTCTCCCCTTCGTAGGTCCCATGGGTGCCTTAATGGTGGACAGAGGGTGGTGCCGCCAGACCCCATCCTGGCACATTTGCTCTTCCCTCAGCCCCATTTCCAAAATCTCCTCTGCTCCCTGCTCACTGTTATGTGTCCAAAGGTCCCCAGCGGTGCTGGTCCAGTCTCTTTCTGGGTTAGAGACCAGTGGGTTTTGGGGAAGGAACTGGATTTTCAGGGCTGTATTTTTCCAGTTTTCCAGCCAAGCTGGAAATGAAACAAACCCTCCTTCCATTCCACAATCCGGGCAGGCGCAGCTCTCTGGTTTTTGGCACTGATCTTCCCTTCCAGGGATGCTCCATTTTCCCCAGCTTTTGCTGGGTTATCCCTCTCCTGTCTGGTCCCTCTCTAAGTTTATTGCCTCCTGCACTCCTGAAGGGCTGGTCCAGCTCTCCCTCCCATGGGATTTGCCACTCCTCTTGGGAAGTAGCAAACTCTCCCTTGGGATGGGTTTCATCAACCCCAGCAGTTGCCATCCCCATCCTGAGAATGGAGCCTCTCATTTTCCTCCTGCTGTAGCTTCCCTCACCTAGTGGTGCTGGGGAGGTGGGCAGCTGGGGTAGCATTAGCTCAGGGGGATGTGGTGGCCCCCAACTGCTCCATCACTGGTGTGAGTCTCCAGGAACCAGGCAATTGAGCAGATCCATCTCGGTGTCTTGGTTTGCTGGTGGACCAGAGAGATTCAGGACTGGAAGTAGGGTTCTTATGGGCCTTTGTTTTTGATCTTCCTGGTTACACTAGTGTGAATCCCACCAGGGGTATTCAATGTGTGGAATTCAGTACATGGTTTAACAGATTAACCTGATGCATCCCCAACCTCATGTGTTTGCTCCTTTCCATGTAAGCCATGTTTCCTCCCAGGTCCTTGTGCCATGCGGGCTGTGTTGCATGGTGTGGGAGGGTTACAAGCTGGGTGGGATCCCAGGCAGGCTGGCTGGGAAGATGCACAGTGCCTGAATCCCTGGTGGGCAATCTCTTGCACTGTGGGGTTGTCCTGAACTGATCGGTCATGGTCATCAGACCATCCCTCCATGCTGCGGTACAACCAACTCTCCTGCCTGGTTCTCCATCCTCCTTGGTCTCGGGTACATCCCTTCATGTCACTGCTACAATGTCCTTTGCTGTGAGACAGATGAGATCAAGGTCCCTCTTTAATAGCCTCCCAAGATAGAAGGGCAAATCAGTAGGTGAATATCACATTGGGGGCTTGGTCTGTCACCAATGGGGCTGTGCAGATGCTAAGCTCCCATCAGCTGGATTTCTTCTTCCCCAGGGTATGAGGAGGAGAGACCTCTCCTGTGCATGAATGGGGACAACAGGATGGGGAAGGTGAATGGGCATTGATACATGGGGTGAGTGGAGATGAAGAGTGGGATTCCTGGAGCAGCATGGAGAGGGGTGTTGGGATGGGAAAGGCCCAGCCCTGGGCATGTGGAACTGTGCCTGGAACACCTCATCCCTGGTTGGGGTGAACTCCTGGTAGGAGCCAATGTGGTGTTGTGGTTACTGCTATTGCCGAGCATAGGGCGAGCTGCTGAAAGCTGCTCTATGCCAGCCAGGGGCAGCGCTGGCTGCCTGCACCAGCACAGCATGGCCCAGCACTGTGAGGGCTCACCCTCCCCATGTGCCATCATCTGAGTACATGAGATCTGGGCTTGGCATATCTCCGTGCTGGATGCCATCCCCTTTAGGACCTGAACCTAGGTTATCAAACCCCAGAGCATCCCCCGGGGTAAGCGATGGGAATGGGGAGCAGTCTCTCGCTCTGCTCACTTGCTCCCATGCCCTGTTGCTCCCAGAGCTTTCCAAGCTGCCCTGCTCGGAGGCTGTTTGTCTTCAGCTTGACCGTTCCTCCGCCTCCCCCGCCTGTCTACTCTGCTTCCTCATTCCCGGTGTCGGGTTGAGCAAGAGCAGAGCAGAGCCTCCTTGGGATCGGGGTGAGGCGGGGGGGGGCTCCAGTTCCAAGTTCCTTTTTTTTGCGTGTGTGGTTTTTTCTCCTCTCTGTTTTGCTCCCTCTCCGCTCTGCACACAAAGCGGGGCTCTGATGAAACTCCAGCTCTCTCTTGCTTGCAGCGTTCATGCACGGCGCACGCTGGAAATAATTGTCCTTGGTGAAGCTGTGTGAGCTGCAGTGATTTAACTGAAAAGAGGTGGAAAGGAGTTTTATTCCTACATGCTGTGTTTGAGACTTGCTGCAGCCCTGGCTTCATCTACAAGGTGGATCGGAGCTTGGGCTGGATCTGCAAAGCCCTGTGACCGTGGCCATGTAGTGCCAAGCCTGATTTAAGGTACCTTGCCATGCAGCAGCACTTATTACATCGGGCTTGACATGGCTTTGATCCGCTCAAGCAGAGCGAGCTGTGCCTGCCTGCATGCCCTGTGTAGTGTAGGCACCCCTATGAGCTCAATGCAAACCCTCCTGTGGGTCTCTCCAAGTTTGGGGTCAGATGCTGCAGTGGGAATGTCTGTAGGTGCCAAGTCATGCTGATAAGGGAATATGTCGGGTGCAGTATTCCTCCCGACCCAGTCTCTCCTTTATGAGCCTTAAATAAAACACAGATGATTTTGTGAGCCTTGCCTTACATTTCTTAGCTGCACAAACTCTAGCTGCAGTGGGAATTCCTGCTAGGAATGTTCTGCCCTTTGCATTGTTTTGATGGGCAGAGGGGAGCGTGGTGAGCTGCAAGAGGAAGGTTGGCTTTAGGACCTTTTGGAGCAAAGATTTTTTGTCTGAGCTGCCTTGAGGGAAGGGTCTGTCTTTGGTGCAGAAAGACAGGGCAAGGACGGAGCCAAGGCCACCATAATGCCTCTTTGAACGAGATTCCATCTTATCCAACTCCCCGTCCTGAGCTCCATGTGTCAGCAGCAGTTGCATGTGGAGAGTGTGTGCTCAGCACCATTCAGGATATAGCTGGTTCTTCTTTGCTTTACTTGTTAGTCATAACAAGCCCTCCTTCTCCTCCAGCTCACACACCAGTGCTGCAGTTTGTCAGGCTCTGTTGTGGAGTATCTGTCCACAAAACCAGTTTGCTTTCTTCAAACTTCCTTTTCTTCCCCAATAGCCAACCCATTCTCCTGTGACACTCCATGGATTTCTGCTCTTGGTCACCAGGGATCGCCGTTATGGTCCATCCCGGCTCCCTTTAGTCCTCTGTGGTTGGTCAAGGTCAGATGTGACTGTTTTCTCATCCAACTGGAGAAAAGCCCATCTCCTTTTTACCATGGAAACTTGGGACTGGCAGCACAACCACCCACCCCATGGTGAGCAGGACTCTCCTTGCCACTGCGGTTTTGATTCCACCAGTTCTGTTTGCTCAGTGTGAGCAGCAGCGTGCAATCCCTGCACTGTTTGTCCCTACCGGGGCAGTGCGATGCAGTCTCACATGTGCAGTGCAGAAAGAGGCTTTTGCATTATTTACACTGTTCTGGACCCGGAGCCAGACCTGACCCTGGTCTTGCTCAGCTGAAGATGGGAGTGTTCCCCTCCCAGTAACACCATCAGAGCCACTGGAGCTGAGCTCAGGTTCCCTTCTGTGCTCGTTCTCCTGGCTCAGCAGTGCCCAGCCATGCCCCCCCTCATTGCTGTAACGCTGACAGGGGATGTTTTAGCTCATCCTGGTGCAGCTCCCCCTGAGGTTCTGTGCTCTCAATCCAGGCTGACCCGGGGCTCACCAGCCCTTTCGCAGGCACTCGCTGGTGGGGCAGAGCCAAATTCCTGACTTCTGCCCCTTCGGGGTGGCCGGGATCAGCGTGGGGTGAGGAGGAGGAGGAAAGCTGTGGTGTCAGCCCCACTGGAGTCATCATCCCCTCCCCTCGCCCATGGACGCGGTCCCAGCGAGGCGTCTTGCCCGCTGGCAGTCAGCTTTGCCCCCATCCATCCTTTATAAGCGCAGAGCCAGGAGGGGGTACTCCAGTATCCCCCCATTCCGCACACGTTTTCCTCTCCCTATCCCAACACCCTCATCCCTCCAATTCCCCTTCCAAAATCTTGCACCGCCTAAAGAAAAAAACACCCCCCACATTCTCCCTGTCTGCTTTTTCTCGCTAACCTCGGCTCGCTTCGCCTCTCCTCCCCTCCTTCCCTCCCTCCCTCCTCTCCATCTCCCTCCCTCCCTCTCTCTGGGGGGAAAAAAGGTCATTGCGCAAATGATTAGTCAGAGCTCAGTTGCTGTAGCAACCGGCTGCTGGAACTGGGACAGGCGTGCAGCGAGGACAACGGAGAGGTCGAGCATCAGCCGGGGCTGGGGGAGCCCAGCCTTTGTATTTGCTTTCACGAGCAGGGGAGCCGGGTGGGTGCAAAGCCCCCAGCCCCACGCCACGCACAGGGCTCTTGCTGCTGTGTATTGAGTTGCCGCCATGGAGCTGGCGTGGCTTCGGTGTGTCTCTTGGAGTGGTGGCACTGTCCTTTGATGGCGATGCGCTGTGCGCTGGGATGAAGGCTCCTGTGCTCATTGATGGAGTGGGGCACATTGTGGTGGGCACCCCACAGCTGAACTGAGCCATGGGGAGTGTGTGCCGCTGGGGATCAGGGCTCCTTGTCCTCTTACAACATCCCACACTTGAAATATGAAGCCAAGTTCCTCCTGATCCTGCAAGAGAAACCAGGCGTTAACTGTGTCCTGCCCATTTCCAGTTCCAGAGTGCTGCAGTCCCTCTGCCTCCAGCCCCAGAACAGCTTCAAAAAGAGACTTTTCTGGGCCTCCCTGCTGTAAACTCAAGGACAACAGCTTGTCATGCGATGTCCATGGGGCTGCTTGGCTTTGGAGTTCAGGGCAATGGCTCCTCTGGAGATGGATGGGCCCCATGCCCTATGGGTTTCACCACCGTGGTTATGGTCTTGCAGTGGTTGTTGCTGAAGGTGAACCCTTCAGGGGATGTCCACATCCTCCTTGTGTGAACGGGGACCTGTTTCCATCACCTTTAGGTCACCTTGAGTGTCTCCAACTCTGCTGTTCCCCTTGCACACCAGTGCTTTGGGGGCTGAAGACTGGTTTATCTGTGAGCGTGCACTGCTGGGGTCTTTGAGCAAGCTCCTTGTGTGTTGAGCAGTGGATTGGGGTCACAGTTCCTTCTGGAGCACATATGGAGGATGAATGGCCTTGAGGTTTCAGAAGGCTTTGGGACATCTGAAGGGAAGGTGCTGTGCTGAAGTGGTTGGAAGTTGGTACAAGAGATGTTGGGAAGAGATGTAAAACTTTGGGAGCTTTGGGAGAGCTGGGTGGGCTCTAGGCAGGATTTTGGCGATGTTTTTGGTCTCTTGATGAAGGTTGAGCTCTGTGCATCCATGTAGGAAGCTGTGGGTTGAGGTCCTGATTTTCCGGGAAACAGCAGGAAAGGACCATTTATGCATAAAATGACTTCCAATAAACTCTCTTCCTTTGGGAATGGAAACTGCTAAGATGTGCTGGAAGTCTTTTCCCTTTCCTGGGACTGTCCTTGATTGCCAAGAGCAACCAGGCCACACACCATGGCCACACTGGTGCTCACAACCCATATTCCCAGCTCCCCATTACCCCATGGTGGAGAGGGGCACTACTCACTCTGCATTGCCCACTGATGCTCCTCTTGGTTCTATGAGAGGTCCTCCAAACCTCTGGAGATCTCCCTCAGCTCCCTGCACCTCCTTCTTTCACTTGAAGCTGTGTAATTGCAGTGAGCTGGAAGGGGTTTTAGGGTTTCTTTCCTCGTGGTTGCAGAGACGAGCTTAGCAGCATGATGCCAGAGTGGCCTACAGGCTCAAACCCAATGGGGAGATAAAAGCAAGCCACTGGGCTCCTTTCTTTTTCTTTCTTTTTTTTTTTTCCCCTTGCAAATCTCATTATTTTGAAGGCTGTTCCCTGATTTTGCCAGGGCCTGGAAGTCTTTAGGAGCTCTGAATGCTTGGGGTTGGCCATGCCGTTTTGCTGTGTTATTTAGTCATATTTTCCTTTGAAGGTGGTGAGTAAAACCTACAGATTTAGTCCATCTGACTAATATTTCAGGTTATCAAATAGGACAAAGGAAAGGAAGAAGGAATGAATGTAAGGCCTCCAGGAGAGGGCCAAAAATCCCCATGAGTCACTTGAACACTCTATTTTTGAGCCTGGAAACACAAAATGGTGTCTGCTGCTGTCCTCTGCAACGGGCTGGGGACTGTCATCACTCAGAGCTGGGTTGGGGTTACATGGCTGTGAAGTCCACAAGCTATTGTGGGCTCCCATTATGGACTATTTTCTCCTACATCTTTCATCTCTCGGCCCTGTACTCGCCCCTGAAGGACCCTCAAGGTCCAGGCTGAGAGATGGCTGTGCAGTGTTTGAAGGCATCAATCCTATCGTGAGCATCCATGAGCTAAAAGAAGGGTGGACAGGGCACTGAGGAGATTTTTCCCCCTACGAATGATGACTAATAGAGACTTAAAGCAGTGAGTGCTGTCTGTGATGGTTTGGGAGCATATCCATGGCCATGTGGGAGCTTACTGCTCATGAAGGATGTAGGAGGGGCAATCTAGTCCTTCCCTAGCAGTGGCAGAGGTGATGCAGTGCGAGGGGATGGAGAAGCTTTAAAGCCAATTGGCAAACTGAGTGCTTGAGATCTCATCCATACCCCTGTGGCACCTTCACTGGGAACCATCAACAGTACAGGATGGGACCGTTTGTGATCCCTGGAGCAGGCAGGGATGTGACCTGGACTGGCTGGGCAGGGAGGCAGCCTGCAGCGCTTCCCTCAGCTCTCTCATCTCTATGAGCCTGTGCTCCTCCGAAGCCATGTACTCGTGAGCATTTGTCAGTGACTGCCATCCCAGCAGGCAGAAATCCATAACCGGGGGTCAGGCCCCTCTGCCAGGCTCTCATGTCATGAGATTCCCCCTAAAGCCTCAGGGAGCGGCCCCTGATGTGGCATCTCATCTCACTGACATGGCTCGGCTGCAGCCTGTGTCCAGGAGGTCACTGGCTGTCGGTGCCAAAGAGCTGGAGTGGTGTTCTGCAAATGCCATGGGTCCGGGCAGCTCCAAGTGACCCTGTCACTGCAGCTGCCCTGATGGGTGAGTGCTATGGGCTGGGACTGTGCTGTGGTGGGGTGGATGATGCTCCTCACTGGAGCCCCTTGAAGCAGATCCACTATGGAGTTAATGCGTGCTCCTCTCTCAGTCCTCTTTTGTTCACAGCTTGGCCGGGTGCCACATGGAGCAGTGCTGGGGATGCTTACTGTTCAGCATCCTGGCTCCTCGGTGGAAAGGACCATTGGCCAAAATGGGGAGGGTGTGAACACGGTGCTCACTCCACCTGAGCCCAGCTACTCTCTTCCACACTGTATTCCCTGACCCTTTGTGGGAGCAGAAGGAAGCTGCTGACTCCCAAACCTCACCAGGGATATTGTTTGTGAATTGGCAGTGCTGCACTCTTGTCAGCTCAGTAGGTACTCAGATGTCCAGTCTGTAACACTTGGGATAGATCTGCCCCTATGTGGGATACCAGGATTTTCTTGATTCAGTGGCATTAAGGCAGTGATGGGACATAGCTCCTCTGCCTGACCCGGGCCAGCTCCAGGTCCTGCTCAGCCTTGGTTAAGTACAGCGCTGCGTTATTTGTCCATCTTCATCTGCTGGAAACTCTCCTTGCTTCACCCATCCTTTGTTTTCTCCAGCTCCTCATTGTTTTCCATGGCTTTTCCCCCATCTTGTGCTACTTGAGGCTGTTGGTGCAAGCTCAGCTTTGTGGCTCATACTTGCTCAGCTCAACACTTATCTGTGCAAGCTGGATTGTTCCATGTGCTCCCTGACAGCGAAGCTTGTCCCTGGCTTGGCTCTAACAGCAGGGAACAGCACGTCCATGTGAACCAAGCCCACAAATGGCTCACGGGAATGACGCAGTGAAGGTGAAATATCAAAGGGAGACGGGAAGTGCGTGGCAGGGACAGGGGAAACAGAGGAGAGAATAGCCGGAGCTGACCTTAGCGGGGAGGGGAGCCCGGCCGCACGCATGGAAGGGAAATGGGAAAAGGATACAGCTGGGACCGGCTGCAGCACGCGTGTGCCCTGCCCCAACGGCAGTGCCGCTTCCTGCTTTTCCCCCGGGATGGGCTGGAGGAATGGACCAGGTCAGGGCTATCCCCACCACAGCGGGGCTGCCAGAGGGACTGCAGCAAATGCACCCAGTGTGGCATCCACATGGGATGCTCTTGGGCATCCACGTTCCCCATTTCCAGGAGCTGGATGCAAGGAAATGGCCCCAATCTGGTGATGGCCAGCTCGGACTCACTGCAGATCCGCTGCTATGTGAGGCCACCCTGGCTCCCTGGGTTTCTTTAAAGGCAGCATAGGGCAGATCCTGTCCTTCCAAGTCCTTCCATGCTCAGAGCTGCCTGTTGGGGAGCAGCACAAGCTGTCCTGGGGTGGCTGTTGTCCCTCCGAGCAGCCTTTGGTTTGCCCAGGGACAGCTGCCTGCCTTTTCTGCATGTGGCGTTTTATTTTTAGCTGGAAAAAGCACACAAAGCCTTCAAAACACACAAAGTTTTGTGTAGCATTCTCCACATAATGGGATTTCTCTCTTCTTCCCAAAGCTGCCTGTGACATTTCCAAATGAAGGGTTCCTCCTGACCTTCTGCTCTTCCCCCCTCAATCTTCAGTGAAGTTTCTCCCTTCGCTAAGCCACCCTGCTCTCCTCTCCAAGCCCTGCTCTTTCAGGAGGGGGGAACAGCAACTGTAAGGGCTGATTTTTCTGGAATGCTGTTTTTCAAAATGGAAACAAGGAAAATGTAGTAGAAAATTTACAAAACCCATCCCTTTTGAACCCATTAACATGGAACGGGATTAATGATTTCAGTTGTTTTCCCCTTCCAACTGGCTCTCATCTGTCCTTAGCCTTTGCTATGGGAGAACTGGGACAGTAAAAGGCAGAGAGCTGCTCCTACTCTTCCTTTACTCAAGGGAAAGGCTTTTCCATCCCAACTGAGGTCTTTTAGGGCTGGAGAGGGGTCTGTGGAGCTGTTGGCATCCAAAAGCCAACATCTGGAGGAGTTCATGCTCCCAACCTTCTCTTCTCTCCAGTGGAGGGATGTTCAGAAGTTATCAGGGCTCTGAGGGGTTTGTGAGGCTGTGGTGACCCAGGGGTAGGTCAGGATGGATGTGAGGCCCTGGGAGCCAGACAGCACAAACCTCTGGTTTCTGGGTCTCTCTTCTGGTCCTGAGGTCTGTTCCCAGCTTTCCAGCAACATTCCCCAGGTGACCTTGGGGAAGTCACTTTGTCTCTCATCGCCTTCATTTCCCTACCTGGGAAAGGGGAGAACATTTCCTTTGCACCCATGGCCTGAAGAGGTTGTTAATGCTTTTTGATGGCTCTGAGTTGCTGCAGGGACTTGATCAGCCACCACTGACATGGATGGAGCAGAGGACAGTGGTTTTCCTTCCAGGTTAGAAATCCATCGATTGGTTTTCAAAGTACCCACTGGTTTCTCAGAGTTGAAGGTGCAGGAGGTGAGGACACTTCTGTCCTTAGATAACACAGCTCTTTGCACCCTCTTGGCATCCAAACCACCAACTGCATGGCAGAAACTTATCCTTGGTGGTATCTGATGGTCTCGCCTGACCCAGCCCAGGAGCTTTCACACTGCTTGGCTGGGAAACATGGTGCCACAGGGCACAACTCTTGGTCCTAAGAAGAAAACGAGGCCATGGCAGGCTGAGATTGTATTGTGTGAAAGCACAGGGGCAAATTCAACCACCCAAATTAAGTCTGTTTCCCAGGGATACCATTGGAGTGGACGCTGCTGCTCTGCTTCAGGTACAGAATGCATTGAGCGGAAAGGGAGGTCTCGGGATGGGTCTGGTGCTTGTGTGCGTGGTGGGAGCTGCTGCCTATCTCTTTGCCCAAACTAAATACCAGCTCATAGGCAGGTCTGCTGCCTGCAAACCCCCAACCACATAAAGGCAGTGTGGGGAAGGGGAGCAAAGCAAACCCCTTTTGTCCATGGTTGAGTGCTGGGGTAAGGGCTATTTTTTGTTTCAGCCATGTGATGAGTGTGTTACTCAGCCATGACTCGAGAACTTGTGAGCAATAAAGTCATCTCCAAGTCTGCCAAAAAAGAATCTTAGCACACCCACCTCATCACACGTTCCCACTGCAGCTCCTCAGTGCGAGCTGACAGGGGAGGCTGCGGTAGCCATCTGTGTGCTTGCGGCAGTGGCCCCAGGACAAACCAGTGCCCATGGGTACAGTGTGGTGCGGTGCCACCTCCCTGGTGACCAGGACCCTTTGTCAGTGGCATCGTAATGATGGTGGCATGGTGTTTCCTCCCAAATCCAAGAGAAAACGGAGCCATAAGGAGCTGGGTAGTGTGGTGTGATCTTCATCCTGCCACCTGGGCTGGGTTTGGAATGTTGGGTTTGATCTTTTGGGGTCAAGACTGACCTGAAAGCTCCGTGAGGTGGAGAGCTATGAATGTCTGCCTTCTGTTCTGTGCTGATGCAGCTCCGTAAGGGTTGGCTGGATGTGAGGGTGACTCAGGCCTCCAGAGCCCTACATAGGCCACTGTTGCTGTTTCAGGGTGGTGATGAGCAGTGTGGTGCATCCTCAAGGCTGTGGGGAGGGATGGCATGAAGACAC
Source organism: Forpus xanthops (assembly GCA_032466535.1). NCBI lineage: Eukaryota > Metazoa > Chordata > Aves > Psittaciformes > Psittacidae > Forpus > Forpus xanthops. Next base: position 31,167 of record JASSUY010035114.1, on the reverse strand, counting down.
GCACCAGCAAACCAGGAGATCACTGTTGGAAGTACCTGGGAAAGTAGATATTGATGCTAAAATGTGCATTATTGGGGGATCTCTGGTCCCATGAGTGAGGAGACAGAGTGCTGGGTGCCCACATGTGAGAGCCCTGACCCTCTGGGAGGGGTGGTACAGGACACTGGGTCTGATGCCTTCAGGACTGGGATGCTCGTGGAGGTGGGTGTCAGGATTCACTGCTTCCACTCAGCTCTGTTGAAGGCAGGAAGGGTCAGGGTAAGAAACAACCCCACACCAGTGTGGTGGGATGCAGGGGATGATGCTGCAGACACCCCATCACCTCCCCAATGGCGGGCAGAAGCCAGGAGCAGCAGGAAGGTGGATGCAGGCACAAACCCCTCTCCTGACTGCTAGGGTAAAAGCTGCCTGTGCCACGGCCTCCTCTCCCCACCCCTTCGCCGCGCCGGGGCTCTAAATAATTGATAACACTGATAAATAATAGATCCTGTATTTGCGCCTTTGCTTTCCTGTGCCGGGGCGGGCACGCTTGCAGCCTGGCAGGGCTGCATTGGGGTGACAGGGATGGGGAGAGCACGGCTGTGGGGCTGGGGTAGGGAGCTCTGCAGCGGGGAGAGCATTCCGGGGAGATAAAGGGCTGGTTTGATGTGTGTTCATGTGGCGGGGCTGTTTTGCCTTGCATGCCTTTCTCTTTTGCTTTATTTTTTTCCTGGAGTGAAGCCTGGCGCCAGCAGTCTGGAACCAGCCTGACAAGCTTTTGAGTTATGGAAAGGGGGAGGAAGGGGGGAGGAGAGAGAAAGAGGGAGCAAGAGAGGCAGGGAGGAGGAGGGTGAAAGCAGAGGGAGGCAGCTGGGATGTGGATTATTAGGGGAGAACAAGAATACACACAAGAGGCTGGTGGGGTGAGGGCTGGGGGCTACTGGGGCTGGTGGGGAGGGGATGGAGCTGGCTTAGAGCAAACCTTTCAAAGGGGATTTTTCTTTTCATGGGGGGGGGAAAAGGGGGGAATTGAGTCATTTTGGGCATGAAACGCAAACCTCGCCGCGTCAAGGAAGAAGGAAGTTTTTTAAAGCACCAATTAAAGGGCTTGGAGAGGTCCGGGGCTTTTAAACAGCCTTGGGAAGGAGAAGGAGGGGGTCGGTCCTGGCCAGCGTTCAGGCTGCCGTCCCATCAGGACATTCCTTTCTGTTGAACGCTGCTGCTCCCGGCTCTCTCCTCCTCCTTTTCCAAGCTGCCGTCGAATCCTTTCCAACTCCCGCGTCCGAACCCAGGGAACTTTTGCTCCGTTTCATCTCCCGCCGCCTGCCTCCCCCCAGCCCCGGGCTGTGCTCGGTGCTTTGATCAGCGCTGCCTGCACAGAGACACCCCCCCGCAGGGATGTAGGAGCCAGCATTTTGGCATGGCCAATATCCCCCCTCTGTGGTTGATGGAGACCCCCCCATCTGCCATCACCTCTGTGCTTCCCCAAACTGGGAGCTGCAATGCCGGAGGGAAGGAGTGCTTGGTGCCCAGTGGTGGGGAGCTGTGCCCCAGAATGGGAGAAGGTGAATGGGGTTGGTAAAGCAGAGTGTTTGGAAAGGTCTCATTGGGGTCCCCATGCTTTGGAAAGCCATGAGGTGCCCATGAAGGCTGCTCCAGAGCTACTCCATAGGGATTCATGGCACCGGTGGGAGTCCAGAGCAAATCCACTAGAGCAGGCAGATGCTGGAGCAGCTTCCCTCCCAGAATACCCCTTCATTGCCTCCCATGGATGCCCAGCAACAAGAAGCATAGGTGCAAACACAACCTCACTGCTTCAGCCCATCATGCTTGCCTTTCAGAGCAGGGAGTGAGCCATAGAGTGCCAAGAGTGTTGTGCCCAGGCTCAGCACTGGAAAGGGGATGGGGATTTGGAGCTGCTTTGCAGGGGCTTTGTTTGGTTTGGTTTCAGCTCAGCCTATTTAACTCTCGAGGCTGGCAAAGGCTGGGGAGACAGGAGCTCTTTGTTAAAGGCTGAGCAGTCCCAGGTCTTTAAGTCAGCCCTTGTGAAGGGCTTGAGAAGTTGAGGTAGCCCAGGGATGGGTGGATTTTGGGATGGGCAGATTTCACATTGCTTGTACCCCTAAAGCGAAGCGTGAGAGTGAGGGTTCACGCACCCATCTCCCAAAGCAGAAGCCCTGCGAAGTACCACCACCATCTGCGAAGTCTTTGTCTTCACAAAGAGGAGGTGGAAGTGGGAACACCCAGCTTTCCGAACTCTCCATTGCAGGCTGCCTGCAAGCTGCAGCTCTTCAGCAAAAACACTTCTTTCTCTGGGTTTCCAGGAAGCAAAATGTTGCCCTCCGCTGTTTGCAGCGTGGTTGGAACAGAGCTTGCTGTGTCCGAGCCTGGGCAGCGCTTTGCTCTGCTGTCCCATCCCTGGCGGTGACCAGGGCTGGTGGGTTTGGAGGGAGGCAGCACCTACACAGCCCACAGATGCCGCAAAGACCTGTGAGAGGTCTGGTCATCCTCTATTATCCCACCCTTGGGGTGACCTGTTCCCACCCTGGCACCTCAACACAGGGCTGATATGGTGGTTGGCCATGGGTTGGGTTGGGATTGAGGTGGATCTGCTGAAGACCTCCTCACATCTTGTGTAACAACCCCAAGCAGCTCAGTTGTGCTTCCTTCATCCAAATTCCTCATTTTTTCACGTTTCTTCTCTTTCTCCTTGGCGACTCTGAGCTCTTTCTGGTAACTATAGAGCTACACTGGCAAACTTGTCCTCCAGCTCCTCCTTGCTGGAGATGCAGCACAGATGGATCCATAATGCTGGTTGTCTTTTACAAACCTCCAACATCTAAGTGTTGGAGGTTCTTAAATCAGTAAGTGGAAGGAGTGACTACTCATTTCCGTCCATGTAGAAACGGAGGCACAGGCTACTTATCCTTGTGCAAGCAAGTCAGACTTAAGGGCCAGGTGATGTAGTTTCATTTGGAAACCTTTGCTGCATCAGCTTCCTTGGCATCTCTTTGAGATGCTGCCAAGAGGGAGGGCACCCTCATCCCCTTCTTCTTGCTTAGAAGGGAGCAGGAGCAGAGGACATAGCTCCATGGCCCATCCCCAACCCATGACCTCCCAGCTCGCACAGGAGGCAGCAGGCGGAAATAAAACACAATTCAGGTCTGGCAGAGCCGGGGAAGAGCAGGATGAGCCTTGGTAGAGAGCTCAGCCTCACCTTTCATATTCTAATGCCTTGCCTTTGCCTGATTTGTGAGCTCTCGGGAGTCCTGCTGGGAATTCGCAGGAACGGAGGCACACGCCACCGTCCCTCGGTAAATTACACAGAGATATAATGAAGGAGGAGAAATCAGTTACTCTGTGACTGCGGCTCCCCAGGGGACCTTAATTCAAATATTTGTGGAGCTGAGCAAGTGGGGCGTTGGGGAGCCGCCGAGTTGGAGTGTCTCTCGACAGGTTGCTTGCAGGTGGTTGGGGATGGGGAGGCAGCGCAGCATCCGTCCACAAAGGGGCTTTGGGCTGCTCGGTGGTGCTTTGGGTGGCATTAGCCAAGAGGAAGATGCTGGGGGAAGGTGGGACTGTGGTCTGTTTGCGGCTGCATGGAGAATGGAGGTGGGTTCCAACCTGCAACTGGTGGTTGTTGGGATGGGGGAGACCCGTGTGCCCCTTTGCCAATGGCTTTGAGCAGTGTGGGGAGATGTAGGAACCTGCCCACTGCCTGCACCCGAGCTCTGCATCACCCCACTCATGTCCCTTGATGTCCCCAAGGACAGGGACCTGGGGACATTCCAGACAGCCTGGCTCCTCCTGTGGTTTCCTCCAGTGAGGGAGAAGCAGGGTTTGCAAAGCCCCACAAGCTCTCTGCTTGCTGCCCATGTGGCCACTGCTTTCAGTAATGACTACAGAAAGGGTTAAGCACTTCATGCCTGTGAGGAGCAAGCTAACCTCACATTGCTCAACTTAGGAATGAGAAAATCGATTTACCTTCAGCTCCACCACCAGCCCATTCCCTCTGTGTGCCCTCCAGCCAGGCTTTCTGCCCTCTCTCCTCCCGGGCCATGCCAGCACCATGGACCTGAGAAAACAAATGGGATCCAATTTGCCCAGCCATCAAACTGCACCAGCAAAGGGGGCACAGCCGTGGGGAGAGTCACCCCCTTGCTGAATGCATGCAAGACCTCTTAGGTCCCACTTCATCCTGAAAGCCGCCAAGGCTGGGGGTCCATCAGGGACCTACCTGGTGGCCTCTTGGCTGTGCTGTGATGCTCTCAGTGGCTGGTTTTGCCCAAGCTTGGTGAGCTGGGGTGCAGGGTGCTCAGTCCCCAAGGAGAGCTGGTGGGATGGAGGCTGAGAGCATCTGCATTCAGCCAATGCCGTTCTGCACGACCATCCTCTTCTCATGCAGGTCCTACATCATCACCCATCACTCAGCAGTGATGCTGCTGCCAGGAGTTATGCATACAAGCATGAGCACATGTAGATGTACCCCTTGTCTGCACCCACTCCTCACATGCCCATTCCTATGTGCTCCAGCTCTCCTGCTCCCAACCGGCCTCTCTTCTCTTGTGCCAGAATCACACCCCAGATGTGTGATAGTTTTGTCTCCGGATGGTGGGACCACCACATGTGATGGGATCAACCCCCCAGCAACCAGCCCATCCTCACCCCGTGTCCTGCCACCACCACCAGCATCCTCCTTGCAGCCCCTTGCATGCTTATTGCCTTCGGGGCCGCATGCTCACGCAGCCTTACGGATCTGCTGCACGCCAACTGTTGGGAAGGGGAAGGGAAAAAAAACCTACGGATTCAGCCGAGAGAGGTTGGAGAGGGGGGGAAAGAGAGAGAAAGAGAGAGAATGACAGACTGCAATCCCCCTTGAGTGCCTAGTCTCATGAATATTAATAAGGTGGTAATTAAAATGCAGGGACACAGCAGGACGGATGCAGGCGCTGCCTTCGGAGCGCTGGGAACGGGGGGAGTGCGTCTTTCCAGGCAGGTTTTGATTCCGTTCTCTGATGAAAAGAAGAAAACGGAGCCTTCAACTTTAATCAGTTTAGAGGTTTTTTGACACGACATATCTTTAATTGCTGAGATTTCTGCTCCTCTCAAACCCGGCTCCACCGGCTCCAGTGTAAGCAAAGATAACGAACCGCGCTCGAGTGCCGTGGATACAGCCCGCATTTACACCTCAACTTGTTTGCTACTTTCCTGAGGTCTCACCTCTTTGCCTGGGGTTGCAGAGCACAGTCCTGCTGCTCCTTGTCTCTGCAGCAAGGGCAGGGGCTAGAAGTGCAGCTCGGCATCTCTTTGTCTGACCCCCCCCATTCCAACCTCCGCTGGGGCAGCCTTAGGGAAACCTGCTCTTTTTGGGTGGTAAATCCCTCTTCTTATGGCTGTATGGTGAGCTTGGAGCTGGGCATGATGCCACCCGGGTGACGGGGGTGGAGACGGGGGAAGAAAGTTGGGTTGGGTTGAGTCAGATTGGATTGGGTAGAATTGAGTTGGGTTGGAAAGCACGTCTCCTGAGAAGAGTAATAGAAGAGGTGGCCGTTGGGTTGCTGAGTTATTAAGGAGGCTTAAATCTCCCTCAATAACCAGGGTTTGGAGGCTGGGTGAAGGTCCTGTGAAGGATGCTCAGAGCTCTGTGAGCAAGGTGAACCGAAGTGTTCATCCTTCTTAGAGGAGGTAGTTTCTCCAGTGGGTCTAGCCCATTGATGGAGTACCATGTTGCTGGGAAAATGAATGGAGAGTGTAGGTTGGTGCTCAAAGGGAACATTCTGGGTGTGGGAATTGGATGATGTCAACCCAGAACGGGGATTAGGAGGCAATTTCTGGCAAAATGGAAACTAATGTAAAAATGAATCCATAATGTACCCCAAACCAGTGTAAGTGGTTGTGCTGGGTAAAGCCAGAACGTTTGGTTTGGCTTGATATGTTTGGGGCTTGCCTGATTTTAATGAGATTTCTTCATTTACATGAGGGTCACTTTCTGAACTGAAAAAATACAGATTTGGGGGAAAGAAAAAGTCAAAAAGATTCTTCTAGGAAATGCCCAAAAGCAGCAATTCATCCTGCAAGAGGTGGAATGAGATAGTTGGAGATCTTCAAAGCCTCGTCCCCTGCCCAACACAGGTATTTCTCTTCTTCACTTCAAACGATTTCTCAGTTCACCCTGAGTTTCAGGATGATTCAGCCTTTCTGAATCTTCCAGTTGGTGATAAATCCACTATTCCTCAGAGCCAAGCAAACACAATCTTCATCAGCTCGTAGATGAGAGTCACCTAGCGAGTAGAGCACAAATCCCTTTCAGCCCCACAGCTGGTGCCTCCGTGCCAGGGTTAAAGTTGGTCATGGAAAGACATCCCATGTTTTCTGGGAAGCGGAGGCTCTCCTGGATCACGGATGGAGGATAAAGGTTTGGCCCCACAGTGGAGATAGTTCATTACCCAGAGAGCAACTGTGATTTTTGAGAGTTGCTGTGATGTGGCTGTTGGCTCCTGCATCCTCCTGGGTTCCAGAGGTATGTCCCAGGAGGATCTTCTGGCCTTCAGGCTAAACTGCACTCCTGCACTCCCATTCCTCTCTCCCAACCAAACTTTGGATCTTTCTCTCCAATGGGAGCATGTCCTTGTGCTTTGCTGACCTGCCTGTGCAGAGAAATGGAAAAGGAGAACTGCAGCATCTTGGAGCCCTTGAGATTTTGTTGCCTGGTAGGCAGGGTCGGAGCTGTTTGTGTAACAAGGTCTTTTCCATCATGTGTCTTTCCATAGGGATGGGGGATGCCCTTATCTACCAGGGGCTGCAGTGGGTTGGGTGTCCTGGGCTCTGGCCCACAGTTCTACATCTCCCTGGTGTCTTGCCCCACAGCAAGGAAGCAGTTCATCCATCTGTGGGCATTACTGGATTCAACTGCTGGATCCATCTCCTTGTTGCTCTGTTTTTCCTCATCTGGGATAAATAATTCCTTGTGTTGAGGGATGGCTGATGAACCCGGTGGGTTGGAATTGAATTCCTTGGCTGGAAGAGCACTAACCCAGCTACAGCTCTTTGCTGAGCATTGGCTTTTTGTGACACTTGCATGAGCCATTCCCCTGCAAAGGAGAGGGACATAACCCCTCTGCAAAGCTGTCCCATGTCCTGCACAGCATGGGGTGGCTCTGAGCACCTGCAGGACCTCACTGCACCAGTAAAATGGGTCCACCTGCTTGATGGATCAGCACAATACTGTCTCCTCTGCTCTCATAATGGGTGAACTGCCACAAAGCCAGTGAGTCTGTGTCCAGGCTTGCCCATCAGAGTCTTTGGGTTGTAATGGGTTTAATGCCTTTTGTTCGTGCTTTTAATAGATTGGGTGCTATGGCTTGTGCCTGGGGTTGGATCTCTCCTCCCAGGCAGGCGATGTTGCAGCAGTGGCTGTTCAGGTGGCTTTCCTTGGCCATGCTGGAGCTACGAAATGTGAAGATGTGCTGGAATCCATCAGGGACCATGGCACACAGAGGGGACAGGCAAAAAAATGCTTCTGTTGTTTTGATGTTGGGGGGAGGTTATTCTCTTCTTCTCCTTCATCCTCTTCTTCCTCCTTTCCTGCAGTGCTACAGCAGCGGATGTGAAGCAGCACAAGGGGAAGGTCTATCCAGTGTCTGAGCTCTCCTTCGCCCCAAAACTTCCCACCGCTGCCATCCAATCTGTGCTGAAAAATCCTTGGGAATTATCAGGTTTGCCACACAGATGGGTGACAGGGCTGGGGCACTGTGGTGGCAGGGACAGCCCTGGGTGACAGCCCTGGGAAGGGCAGGAAGGCAAAAGTCTATGGTGGATGAAGGGAGAAGACAGGGGCTGTGCTGGTAACAGAGGATTTAGGTGGTGAAACACAATTGGGACCTGGTGTCTCATGTGGCGAGCTGGGGCTTGGCTATGAGGAGCATGAGAGAGAGGGTACAGGATGGGCCCCAGGTACTGCTTCCTGGTGACAGCCCTGCGGCGGTCCCAGTCACCCCTGAGTCACATCCTGCTTGCGCTGGCTCCTGTCTCATCCTGCTGCCTGCAGTTTCTCAATCCCAGTGTTTCCTGGCTCCTGAGGTTGCTGCAGGGTCCATGGGGCTGGAAGGGCTGGAGGGAGCTCCACAGCATTGAGGGATTTAGGATGGGAGAGCAAACAAGAGTGTCCTTGCTTGCTGAGTGATTGTCAGAGCCTGGCTCTGCTCAGGCTCCTGCCATCACTTGCTTCATCCCATGACTGTTGACTATGAGGGGCCATAGGGCCTCTGTTATGCATCTCCTGGTGTACAAGGGCTTACATGTCCCCCGTGCATCCATCCTGCTGCCTCAAGCCTTGTAGCTGGGGCAGAAAGCTGAGGTGGGAGTGAGATGATGCTTATTCCCCTCCTCTCCTCTCGCACCCTGAGCAACGGCTCTGCAGGGATGTTTGTGAGAGCTGAGCTGGGGCTGTGTGAGCCAGGAGCCCAGCCTGACTCTGCAGTCCCAGGCTGAGCCACGCTTGGGTCCTGCAGAGAAAACAAACACTGAGCTCCATCCTATTTCACAGCAGAACTGCCATTTAAGGGAGGATTTGGAGAGAAGACATCTTCCTCTTTCACATTCCTTCTTGCCAGTGCAACCCCCTTCCCCTGGTGAATGCTGGACCCCACTCTGGAGGATCCCAGCAGCTAAAGGGTCATCCCTGGATGGATCTTTCCTGCACTCTCCTGGTCCCGGCTTTGTGCCCAGTGCCCTTTCTTCCTCCCCAGACCCATCCCCACACAGTCTGGGCTTACAGCTCACCCCGCATCGGACTCCAGGAAGGTAGTATCCTCCTTTGGAATGGTTTGTGTCCTGGCACGGAGCTGAACCAGCCAGCACGGGGGTTAGCTTAGCTGAACAGCACCTATGGGGCACTAGGCTTAGGATTCCTGGCCTTGCTGGTGTTTTCAAGGGGAGTTTGTGGCAGAGCAGAAGCTTCATTACACCAATGAAGCCTTGAGGAAGGGAGGTCAGCTCTTACCTCTGCCACAGCCTTTCTGGGATAACCTTGGTCAAAGCTTTGCACTTTGCTTGTCCTGCTGTAAAGCAGAGCCTTGGCTTCAGCTCCTTCTGTGCTGCTAAATCAGAGCCTGGCTGGCAAAAAGGGGGGGCACGCAGGGGGTCTGCACAAACACCAGCTTTTTTAGCACCAGGGTTTAGCAGTGGGGAGCAGAGAAGCTTTTGCTTGTTACCCACGTGTGACATTGCTTTTGCTTGCAGCTTCCTACCCACTGTGATAACGCAGAAGCTGAGTCCCAGCACTCAGCAGAGGGCTGCTGGCTCCTGCCAGAGCTGCACTGCAGCAGGGCTGAGCCACAGCTCCCCATGGCCAGGGCTCTCCCCATGCTCCTCAGGGCTGTGGGGCTGGAGCTGTGGATCCCACTATGCTCCCCAAGCAATATCATGATCCCCGAGCAGCATCTTCTTGTACCCATCTTCCACCCTCACCCTGCGCTGAGGCCTGTGACGAGTTGCAGGGTGCCCAAGGAGCATCCATGGCTGGATGAGTTGCTCCTGTGAGCCAACTCATGGGGACCGCTGTACCTGGGGTGCTGTGTTTCACTTTGCATGGCCTAAGGGATGGAAGGACACCTCTGAGTGAGCCCACAAGGCTCACTGCACCCATGTGGGACTACCATTCACCATGGGGTGCTGGCACCATGCATCCTTCCTCCTCCATCACCCTCTGGCCAGCACTCAAGGGAGCATGGCTGCACACGGACCCAGCCCAGGGGTACCGGGTGATGGAGGAAGGGTCTCTCCTCCCCTTCGGGGGGGAACGTCCGGTCTCTCCGCTCGTTCCCTCCAGGCCAGGCAATGGTTAAATTCCTTTCCAGCTGAGCTGGCAAGCAGAGCCCGAGCATATTAGTCAGATCCCTGTAGGGGGTGGGGAGGAGGAAGGAGAGAGCAGTGAGGAGGGGCCGGAGCAGAGCCGGGAGCGGAGCTATTCTCCGGGGCGCGAGTGCAGGGAGGCAGGCGCAGCAGGGGCTGCGCTTCCCAGAAACTTGATTATTTTTAACCCAGGAAGAAGAAAGGAAGGAAAAGGGGGGGGGGGAGCGAGGGGGGAGCAGGGGGCAGGAACTGGAAAACAGGCAGTTGGCATTTGCAGAGCGGTTTGCAGAGGGTTGGGAAGGCGAGAAAGGGTCCTGCGTGGTGCTGCAATGCCCCGTGGGTCGCATGGGCCCGGTGCGGTGGCACGGATGGGATGCCGCGGGGCCAGCTCTGGCTGTGCACGCAGAGTCCCGGCTGCCTCCCGTGCCTTCACCAGCTCCATCCTCTCCCAGCACATGTCTGCGTGCTGAGGGAGCAGGATGCGGCCGGTTTCCCTCGCACACAAACTGGGCACGTACACCGGCGGCTGTGGCTTCCTGGATCCCTGCTTGGGAGCTTGGGACCGCGGCTGGTTCAGAGAGCTGGGGAACACAGAAGGGGCCTGACAATGGGCACGTGTGGGAGGCTTTGGGGGCTGCATCTCTGCAGGCTTGGGTCTGACAGGAGCACAAGTTGCTTTGAAACACAGGCGAGGGAGGGACACTGGAGGTATTGTGGAGAAGGCAAGGTCCTCCTTGCACTGCATCACCGTGCTTTGGTGGGAGTCCAGCATCAGAGAACTTCAGGGAGGCCTCCCTGGCAGTCCCACTGCATTCCATGGCTGTGTTTGCTCTGTGGTGCAAAGCCCTGGGGTGGTAGTTTGGAAGCCCTGCAGTTGACAGATCTTTGGGGAAACACTTCCCCAAGCTCTCCAGTCTTGCCATGTTGCAGGTCCTCCTTATGGTCCCCTGAATCAGGGCAGGCTGGCCAAAAGTTCCCTGTGAAGGTCAAATGCTTTATGTCCCAAGCTCACAATGTGAAGACCTGCCACTGCTCTTACCAAGTACTTCATGTATTTTATTTCTCTGCAGCACCCATGCTTGTTGGAAGCTCAGCATCCTCCATGGCTGGAGCATTGCAAGCCCTGGGTGCAGGACCTTGCCAGAAATGGAGATCCCATCCCCAAGATGCAGAAGTAATGCCAGTGCAACAGCATGAGATGGAGCTCAGCACCATGGTGCTGGGAGCTGAGGGCACTGCTGCAGCAGGATGGTGATGGGAGATGCGATTCTCACCAGCAAACAGCATTGTCTCTGCAGACACACCATGGCCAACCAAGGTAAACCAATAGGATGAGTCCCTCCCCAGGCAGGTTTTGCCATTCTGGTTCTTTGTGGGACTTCTGCTGCAATCTCTGGTCTGTCAGATCCTGAGTGGGGCTGATTTCATTCACACAGCAACATCAGTGCCATGTACCCAAGGGAGGAGTCCTTGGTTTAGCATACATGATCAGACCTGGCCAAAAAAGAGATGTTCCCCAAAGACAGAGAGGGTGCAAGGACAAACAGCTCAGCTGAGCTCAAGTGGGCTCAGGCACCTCTCAAACTATATCCCACACTGGCAGAACATGCCAACTGTTTGGCTTTTACACAACCCCCCCTTTCAACAGAGGTGCCCCTGCTCTGAGGGGTCCAAGTGGGGCTTGCCAAGGGTATTTACTGTATCTTAGACCCCAGGCAATGCTGACCAAGCTGGAACTGGGGAACTTTACTGTTGCCATCCCAGATCGCTAGTGAGGAAAACACATCCAACATGCGAGTATCCCCTGGTGCCTCCTTTCCAAGCATTAAAAGTGCTAATTAAACCTGAGCTCAGCTCTGGCATCTGCAGGGACCGGCCGCCTTTCCCAGCAGACTGGTCCTGATCCTCTGTGGGGCCAGTCTCTGGTGCCATCCACCAGTGGGGAACATCTCTTGGCCCTGCTGCTCTTTGCACCCTAAGACTGAAGATGGGTGGTGCTGGGGATAAGCCCAATGGGGCTCATCCGCGTGACAGCCCCACAGACAGTGGAGTGGGGTCATCACCACCTCCAAAACTCTGGGTATGGAAGAGACAGGGCACACAAGCTCTCTTCCTGACCTCTTCCCCTCCGAGGTATTTGGAGCTGGCTCTCACCGGAGCTGGGGTGGGCACGGGGTGGTGTTTCCAGCGGATGGCAGGAATTCCTGACTCTCTGCCAGCTCTGGGCGTTAATTCCCTCCTGCGAGGCTTCACCACATCCCAGTTCTCCAAAAGCACAAAATCCCCTTAGAGGGCAAAGGGCTTGAGAGGGGAAGGGGTAACTCCCCCGGTGGTGGTGAGGAAACAGGATGGAGGAGAGGAGGGATGATTTTATCGCTGTGATTTTGCATGAGTCCTCCCGTCATTTCCTGACCCCTGAGGGAGCCGGAGAGCTGCTGGAGCAGCGTGCATCAGATCCCCAAGCACTGGGGAAGCACCCAGCTCTATAGGCCACATCCTTGTTGCTCAGAGGCATGTTCATCCCCCAGGCTCCGGTGACGCTGAGGTGCCTGTCTGACCATCTGCCACAGGCCTGGGGGCAGGTTCATGGGCACTCACAGATGATTGCTGCCCGCTGGGGAAACTGCCCCTCCACCGAGCACCTCCCCAGGGCTCCCCAGCTCTGCACCCCATAACCTGTGCTTGCAGGGATTGCTGAGCTCAGCGGGTGCACCCCAAAACCAGCCAAGGACCCCGGGATTGGGCCAGGAACTGCTCACACACCGTTCCCACCTCTCTCCAAGCAAACTCTTTGGTCCCCACACTGAGGGCACTCGGGGCTGGGGGCTTGGGGTGATGGAGGACCCACCGAAGAGCCCCTTGTGCTGGAGGGAGACCAGCACTGTGCCGGCAGGGTAGGTTTTTTTCTTCCTCGCTCTTTGTTAAGCTCCCTTTCAGCTGAAATGGCAATGCCTGGGTGTTCTGAGCTGACAATAATTGCTGCAGTCTAGACACTGTCTGGTATGAGGCAGGGGAATCAAAGAGGCCCCTTCTCTCACTGCGACTTTCACACATGCTCCCTCGCCCGGGCTCCTTCCTTCTCCCTCTCCCATGTTCCCTTGGTCTTTGCTGCCTTCTTTTTTTTCTCTCCCCTTGCTCCCCTCTATCTGCCTCTCGCAGAGATGGAGGAGAAGCGTCAGCATCTTCCCCCCCACGCTCTCCCTCTCTGCCGTCTGTTCTTCTCTCCCGCTCCCCCTTCTCCCTCGCTTGCTCCTTCTCTCATCTGTCTCCTCTCTCCTTCCTCCACTCTTACCTTTATGCTATTCCCTTCCTCCCAAAGTTAGCAGAGAAGCAGGAGGGGGGGCTGACAGTGCTGGGAAGTTAACTCCTTCCTTGCCCTCTCACAGGCTCTCCTCCCCATCCAGCTCCTCACTGTGGTCCAGGGTGCCCCGGCTGCTTTGGGGTGCTGAGCTCCTCTCTGCAGCCCAACCCCATGCTGGGGCTGTGGCATCAGTCCTATGAGAGGTTGGGTCTTGGTCTATCGGGGCTGGTCTTGGTTGATGCAGCCTGGCTGGGATGAAGAGGGCTGATGCAAACACCTTCCCAGCATGGGGAACCGAAGGGAGACCGCTTTTTCTCTTCCCTTGCCTTCCCCCCAGCCATGAGGGACTGTATCCTTGGGGATGTAGGTAGCTCCTTCCAGTGCTGTAGCAAACCAAAAGGAGATGGTTTTTCCACCCACCCACTCAGACCTCAGTGCAGCTTGCTGTGCTTCGAGAAGGGAAGGTTAATCTGAGCTCACACATGGCTTGCAGCAATGCTGCTGCCTTAGGCTGAGCTCAGCCATTCTGGCACTGCCCCATGCCTGCTGTGGGCTCTGGCCAGGCCGTGTCCCACTGGCATTTCACTCAGGAATTAGGCCTTTCTGCCATAATGCTATTAACAGCTCATTTCTGGCTCACCCCTGGACTTCTATTGACCTCTGATCCTTGTGCAAAAGACCCTTTTTCTGTAAAGCCCAACATAGAATGCCAAGTTTTGGTTAATGTGAGATCTCATTGCAGAGGACACACCATAAATGCTTTGACAAGGGAGGAAGCTGAAGCAAAAGAGAGGCAGTGAGCCTGAGGGTCAGGCTGCCAAGACCAGAACTGCTGTGGGACCACTCAATTCCTCTCTATAGTACCCAAATTTAGGGCCACACATTTGGAAGCCAGCAGAGCCACTCACTCGGCCATCCTTGGGCACAAGTGAGTAGCTGTCTGTGACCTCCAGCATCGTGGTGCTGCCGTGCTGCTTGCTTACCATGGAAAAGTCACATTAGGAAAAAAAGTGATGTATTTTTAACCGTTGTCCTGTATTCAGCAGCAGCAGTCATTTTGCTCCTCCTTAGTAGCTGGTGCAGTGCTGTGGTTTTGACTTTCAGCCCCAGAACAGCACTGATAACACTGATGTTTTCAGTTGCTGCTCAGTTATGTTTACTCTGACCAAGGACTTTCTGAGTCTCATGCTCTGCCAGGGAGGAGGGGAAGCCGGGAGGAAGCACAGACAGGACACCTGACCCAAACTAGCCAAAGAGGTATTCCATACCACAGCGTGTCCTGCCCACTATATAAACTGGGGGCAGTTACCTGGGAGGGTTAGATCACTGCTCGGGTCAGGCTGTGTATCGGTCGGTGGGTGGTGAGTGGCTGTATTCTCTTCCTTTGTTATTTCCCTTATCATTATTATTACTGGTGGTTTGTGCTATACCTTAGGTACTGAACTGCTCTTATCTCAACCTGTGGGAGTTACATTCTTTTGATTCTCCTCCCCATCCCTCCAGGAGCAGGGGGCAGGAAGGGGGGAGTGAGAGACTGCGTGAGTTTCTGAGTTACGGCTGGGCTTAAACCACGACAACTGTCTATAATGCAATTTAACAGCTGAAAAGGAGGAAGAAATCCAACCCTGTGCAATCAGCCAGATCTCTGCTGTCCAAAAGTGAAGGCTTGGTGGACTCGAAGGGTTATTTGGTTTGGTTGGAGACCTTGTTTGGGAAAAGAGCAGGAAAACGACCTCATCCTTGAGACAGGCTCTGGCTCAGGGAAAGCGGTGAGTGCAGGATGGAGGCCAGAGGACCCAAAAGCTTCCAGCATGACATGCTTGTCCCCAAAAGCCACTGTGCTGCCTGCATCTGTAGATGCTGCTTCCCCAAAGAGCTGGGTGTCTTGTCTGTGCTTCAGCGTTGGGATTTTTTGCATGCTCTGGCAACGGGGCTTACAGTGGAGGTTTCTGGGAGCCAGGCTCTTCTAAACATCTGCTCTGCACTGGAGGCAATAACATGGAACACATTGGCCCCTTCTGTCCCCAGTCCCAGGTTCCTGTGGTGCTTCCATGACTGGATTTGCTATGGAGGTGGGTCCTGCCAGCTGCACCACCACCCTCCTTCCCAGAACAGGGAGGGCTGCATTCTCCCCATGCCACCCTTCCAGCCAGCACCCCAGCACCTTCTGCTGTGTGCTGGGAGGGGGCATGGCAGGGCTGGAATGGGAACAGGATGCTCATGGCCTCCTGCCTTCCCTACCTACATCCCGGAGCAGTATCTGCCTCCTGTGCACTGACAGACGGATAGTGAGGGGTGGAAACAGCTCTATGCCATCTAGGCATTAGTGCTCCTCCACCACCAGTAATGGGTCTCTAACAGAGCTGATCCCTAATGGAGACCCTATGTGGGATGAGAGCTCTTTGGGCAACAGTAGTAGGGCTTATTTTTACAGATCATTTCTAGCTCAACCCTGGACCTCTGATCCCTTTGCAAAAGGTCCTTTTCCTGTAAAGCCCAATAATGCCAAGTTTTGGTTAATCTCATTGCGGAGGACAGACCTGGGGTGTTCTGGTTGGTTTGCTGCCTCCAAGCAGCTGGATGTTTTAGGGGGGTAAGTTTGCTGCCATCATTGGTGTTATTCCCCTATGCTTCTCTTCCAGGGCTTCTCCCAAGCATAGTCCCCAAGACATAGAGGAAGAGAATGAGACTGGCTCCAATCCCATCCCTAGGGACACCCCTATGGTGAGGCCCATGCGAGGAGCAGTTTGGGGGTTGGAAGCTGCCGGCAGCTGGTTCCTATATTCAGGCCTTTGCACACACACACACACACACACACACACACACTTTAAAATCAAGCCATGGGATGGGGATGGGACTTGATGGTGGGGGGGCTCTGGTGAGCACTCCAAGGATGTAGGACCTGCCAGTGCTCAGAGCTGCTCAGTTTGCACATCTTTGGAGGGGGTGATGAGAAGTTGGATGGAGTTTCCTTGAACTGGGGGCTATCTCACTGGGCAAAGCATCGCTGGGCTTGGAAAGGGCTGACAGTGGGAGAGCAGGCGGAAACTCAGGCATAAGGAAGGGAAGCGACTCACTGAAGGTCAACCCTGGGCCAGCAGCAGAACCAGGAATAAAATCCAGGTGTGCTGAGCTGGTCCTGGGGTTGTATTCACACATGCTCGTATTAACACTGCTGTCCCCAGGCAGGAGCTGCTAATGGTGGTAGTTTCCTAAAGCCACCAGTACCCTCCAGAGCCATGCCACAGGCTGCAGGGCTGGTTTGCATCTTAAACAAAGAGAAGTCTGGATATTTGGGGTCTCCTTTTCCCTCCCAGCATCTTCCAAGCCCTGCTGGGTAGATAAGGAATGCTGTTGGATGCTGGCTGATAAGGCAGTGTGGTTAAAAACACTGCCTTTATTTGGAAGCTTATCTCCAAATCCTAATGAAAACAGACACAGAGGGAAGCCAGGACAGCAGAGAGGGAGGACTCACACCCCAGCACCCAGGATGGGTGATGCTGAGCAGGGGGATGTGGTGGGTTTGGAGTCTGAGTGGCTGCTGCATATGGTGAGGGTGAGATTTAAAAAGCTTTGGGGCATACCCAAGGAACCAGAGCAAGACCATTGGGTCCCAAGAGCCTTCAGAGACAGCTGTGGTCCCCCCCAAGCCCCAGAATTGGGGATCCTCCCTAGTTTGTTCTTTTTCCTTTAGTGAGGGGCTCAGTGAAGAAGAAAAACCGTGAAACCAAGGAAACAGGGGAGACAAAAAGGAAAATGTCGGCTCCTGCAAGGCAGAGCCAGCTGGCTCCAGCACCCTGGGGTGCGGGTGGGTGCTGCCCCGGCTGCCCTGAGCCCCTCTCTGTGTCTAGGGGCAAGCAGGTGACCAGTGTGGGATGCACTAAGGTGAAAGGAAGGTTCTTGTCAGGGAGGGAGAACCCTGAAGGGTTCTGAGCTGCTCAGGAGGCTGCTTTGATGCAAGAGGGATAGTGGAGGAGATGAGCAGAGGTTTTAGGGGATGCTGTGAGGCAGGGAGCCACTATGGTAGGCTCAGCGATCCCACAAGGAGCTGGACTTTCCAGACACCCAAATAATATTCCCAGGCCCAAACTTATGGGGTAGTAGGGCTGGGAAAACTGGGGATGAGATGTGTGTGTATGTGTGGATGTAGTCGTGGCTGTGCCAAACCCCATAAATCACAGTGGTGTGGAGCAAAGCTCCACTGAAGGAAATTGTTCCTTGCCAGACTGGGGTACTTCCCCTCAACAACCACAGTTTTTTCCCCACCAAGCCATAGAGAAGTGGGATCTTGATTACAGCAAGTGCAAAGCCTGACCAGGGAGCCTGGTGTCATGCAGGAGGGGTTCACTGCCCTGCAGCCCATGATGATGGGGCTGATCCAAAGCAGTGCTAAGCACTTAGGGATGCGCAGCACCATCAGCCCAACCTTTTCGCTTGTTCCCCACATCCATGGCCATCCATGCAGGCCCAGCTCGGCTGTGCTGGGGGAGTGTAAGCTGATATTTCCCTGCGCGTCCCCCCGAGGGTTTTTTCCATTACAGAGGCAGAGCGGAGCCGCCGCTCGCCGGCTCCCCCGCCTGCAACCTCTGGCACCGCTTTTCCAGCGGCACATTGTGCAAATGTAACCTTTCAGCGAGCCGCTCCTACGGCAGGAAGCCGGGGGGCTCCGCTCCTGCCAGGAACGCAGCCGGCGCGGAGCTGGAAGGCAGCCCGTTAATCAGAGCCGGCTGACAGCGAAGCACACATCCTGGGCAACAGATTCCTGCTCCCTCTCCATCGCCTTCCCGCTCCCGCGCGCTGCAGCGACGCGCTCTGCCCTTCATCCCGCCTGCTTCCACAGCCTCATCCTCTTCCTGACCACCAGGATCGTGCTCTCCCTCTCGCCATCCCAAGCGGGAGCTGCCCACGCTGCTTGGTGTGAAGCCAGTTGGGGACCATGAGGAAGGGATTGGTTGTATAAAGCAATGGCAACCATGCCAAGACATGCACTGGAGCATCATGCCCATCGCCAACTGGGATGCTCAGGGATGCTGTGCTGGCACATAGGACCCATGTGTGGCCATGGTGCTCACCAGGACATTGAAGAGGGTTCCTCATGCAGTGACCCCTAGCCAGGGGCTCCCTATGACACTGTGGTTAGGGCTATGCCTCCAGCACTGGGTCACCATCACGTTCCTCTTGCTTTGAGCATGGTGGCAGCACTTCGAGGCAGCACCATGCCCACCATTTGCCTGCTGTAGAATCCAAATGGGAGCTTTTATCTCCCACATGGGCGGCAAATATCTCGGGGAGGGGGGCTTCTCCTCCATTTGTGCCCAGCTTTGGGCACACCAGCACATCCACACCAGTGCTGGGAGCCACTGCCCCTTGGTAAGGGTTTGTCCCTGGCTCACATCCATGGGACCAGAGCAGCTCATTGCAGCACACTAGGGCTCAGTGTGGTATTTCAGGGGTGCAGGGCCTGGCAGCCTCTCTGCAGGCTGAGCCAGAGCTCAAGAGACCCAGGGCTGCATCCCCAGTGGATGCGTTGGCCAAGGCGATGGCTGGTGGTGGTGCCAGCTTAGGTGGTGTTCCCCAGGTGCCAAACACCCTTGCACACAGGTAAAGCCCAGTGAGGCAAAGATGGTTGAAGAAACCCAGTCGTTGCTTTTACCCATGCAACAGGCTCCCTTTGGTGCCGGAGGAGTGCAGGGCAGCACTGGTGTCCAGCACTGCTGCACTCTTGCTTTGGGTTTACCAGAAGTGAAAGGCCACTGAAAATGGTCACATCCAGCTCTGTTCCTCCCCAGCTCCTCCCACCCCTACAGGACCAAGTGCTGAGGCTTTTTCTCCCTAGCAAAGTCCTCTTGGGAGCACCCGGGATCCCTCCAGCCAGGGACTGCTGTGAGGTGCTGTGACTTTGGGGCAGGATTTATCCCCTTTCTAATTGCAAATGGATAAAAATCAGCCATCTAAGCAAGGAGGGGGGGTTCTGTGCTCCCATGCATGGCCAAGCAGAGATGCAGGGGGCACTTCATGCACTCCTGGGATGGGTTTTTGGCTGAGGATGAAAGGTTTGATTTCTGGAGCTGCTGAGCCTATTTATGGGTGCAAGGACTCTTCCAGCCACCCTCAGGCCCGTCCCCAGCCCAGCTGATGGAGCTGGAGCTTCAAACCCTGCCTGTGTTTCTCCTGTCTGATTTCTTCCCAGGTTCGAAGCACTCAATGTGCTGCATTGTAGCATCTGTTTTCGTGGTATTTCCAGCCCAGCTGGAAGCAGGAGGCACTTGAAATTCAGAGATGGGGAAAAAAAAAAAAACAGATCTGGTGAGATTCTGTCTTCCTGCCAGATTCACCAAACCCAGGATGCTGGGAGAGCCCTGCCGCAGGCGCTGCACCCAACACTTCCCCTCTTCCTTGCTTCCTGTTCATCCCAAACCGTCCTCCCATTCCCAATTCGCTTTCAGGACACTGCACAAAGCCTGACCCTGCTGTTGGAGCCGGGCACGGGCAGATAATGCAGTCACTGAATTTATTTCACCTTTTCCTCTGGTTGCGGATTGTCCGGGAGCAGATGGCGATTTTCTCAAGTGTATCCGTTATTCGAAGTCACTCACTGAGACAGCGATGGCTCAAACAAATCCCAGGCCCCCTGCAAAGCCATCATTTGGTCTTCCCATCTGCCCAGCCGCCACTGCTGGTGTGGGCTCGGCTTCCGCCAGCGTGCTGGAGGGAAGTGGGAAGCAGGAGAGCCCCCCGGATGGGGTCAGCGCTGCATCGACCCCTTCATCCCTAAGCAGAGCCCATGGAGTGCAAAGCTCCGCTCTGTCAGGAGCAGTTGGAAGCCACATCCCAGCTTTGTTTAGGGGGTTTTGGGGCTGCACTGGTTTGTTCACACAGTGCCTGCTTGTGTCAGTGCTGGGGTGAGGGGAACCCACTGGGAGAGCACCCAGTTACAAACTGGGAAGCTGCTTGAGAAGATGCCAGGGGCTGTGTCTGCTGCACCTCCCTGCCTGGTGGGGAGAAAATTGGTACTTTTAGGGTTGTGAAACACCAAAACAGCCCCGAGAGACCTCATGTGGTGCTGAGGGCCCACAGGCAGGTGTCAAAGGGAGGGCTGGAGGCACCCGGGGGGGTTTGTCCATGCAGGGATGTGCCCAGCTTTGGGTGATGAACATGACAAAGGGACCTGCAGAAGCAGCCTGGGGGTGACCACAGGTGGTCAGAGCCCTCCCAATGCTGGTGGCACCTTGGTGGGAAGCCTGAACAAGTCCATAAGGGATGGGCTTTGCCTGGCTGGCTTCTGCCAACCTCTTTTGGTGCCTCTGAGGGGACCTGTGTGCCCGCAGCTGTGCTCTGGGTGCTCCAGGAAGGGGCCAGGAGCAGGTTTTGATCCAGCAGCAGGATAACACCCTCCCCTTAAGCAACCAACCCAGTGTAATTGTGAGGATGGAGAGGAATGGGGAGAAACACGTGAGTTCCAAAGCTCACTCAGCTCAGCAGTCGGTCCCTGGAGCTGGGGCATCCTCAGCTTAACCCACCCAGAGACAGGCTGAGGAGGGTGGGGGGGGAAGCTCCCGCAGGGATCTGCTCCCTCCTCCTGGCTGGATTTGCCTTTTCTTAACTTCCCATTTTCTCTTTTCCCCTCCCGGAGGGGTCCCAGCGCTGTGAGGCCGTGAAGAGGGCACTGGGGGGCTACAAAGGCTTTGAAATGCAGTTTCCTTTTCCCCTCTCCACCTCCCCTGGGCTAAACAAATACTCCCCGGCTGGGAGATGCCTCCTGCATCCCACAGGCTTTTGTTCCCAGGCTTTTTTGTCCAGGCCTGGGGAAGGGGCCAGGACCCCCATTCTCACCAGGGACACCCATCTTAGGGTCCTGGGATGCTGAGGGGGAAGCAGGAGATGAGAGCTGTGCCCCAGGCAGCTTTAATTACACCCCATGGAGGGATCATGTTTTGTGGGGGAAAATGTTGGCAGATAAAACCCCTATGAAGGCTCAAACAGCCCCAATGTGACCAAAGAGATCAGTGCCAGCCTCAAACCTCCATCACCGCCAGCAAATCCCTTGCTCTGTGCAAAGGAAACACCTCAGTTGACTCAGATCAAAGGTGAGGCTCCAAATGAACCCATTGGAAACCAAATCCCAGCTTTGCCCTGGAGCGAAGCATCTCTCTGGTGACCACATTTGGAGGATAATGGCGTTGTTTGAAATTTCCCTGTTGTTCCTGCATCACAACAGGAAAGTAAATACCCTTTTCTATTGTGGAAGCTGCGAAAAGCGTTCCTGGGATGGGCAGAAACCATTTGCTCAGCCTCACAGCTCCCTTCACGTCCCTTGTCCCCACAGGGCCAGGCAGCTAGTGCTGGTCCAGCCTCTCCAATGGCTGCAGCCAGGGATATGCAGAACCTTCCTAGGCAACAGAAGCTGCCTCATTTCCAGCTGTTCTCCACCATGGCCACATTATCAGGAGGTGGAAATGGCCTCAGCACACCCTGACCCCAATCCCTGGGATGGGAAATGGTTATAGATGGGGGGCAAAGGGTGAAAGAGGGGGAGCTGTCAGCACTTGGGAGTCCCATCCTGTGTGGAGCAGTGCCCTTTTCTCCCACTGGTGTTTCCATTACATGCAACAGGATGGGAAGAACCTCCTTGGGGAGCAGCTTGGGAGCTGACACAAGCACCAGGACCTCACCACCTTGAGATGCTGAGCTGCGGGATGCTGAGCCACGGGGCGAGCAGAGGCTGCTGTGGGAGAGCAGCCCCAGCGCTGCGCCTGTCACCCAGACAAGAGATCAATAACTAATTTCAGTGCAGCAGCAGCACAGGGCTTTTTCCAATAATTGTGAGGCAGCGGTGGGGAATGAGGCTCTGAGCACTGCTCCGCACCAACCCGCTCCTGATCAATGCCCGCGCCGCTGGGCCAGCAGGAAAACTCATTTTTCTCCTTTCCTTCCCTCTCTCCCTCCTCCTCCTGCTCCATCCCTCTTCCTCCTCCCAGTGTGGCATTGGCTGAGCCCAGGGCTGTGTCCTCACGCCGGGCTTGGGCTTTCCCTGTGGTGGTGGTAATGGCTGAGCCTCCTGTGCTGGCTCAACAGGCCCGGAGAGCTTCTTACCTTCAGAGCATCAGTCCCATCAGCTCAGATTAAAGCAGCAGGGGTGGCTTCTCCTTCCCCTGATGGGCTCAGGGGCTCCCAAGGGTGCCCTGGCTACTGTGCTGGGGCTTTTTGTGGCCCATTGGTGCCTTTATATAGTCCAACTATAACCCTTATTTTTATAGTGATACAGAGAGATATCTGTAGGGTTTCATCCCTTGAGTGGTTGGTCTGCTCCAGCACGCAAGCCCTGCTGAGTTTCTCCCATCACTATACTTTGTCCCTTCTGCTTTTGTAATGCCACTGTGCCTCAGTTTCCCCCATATGTATCTATAATAGATGGGTTGAGAACATTCTTCCTACAGCGTTATGAGCCACCATGGGATCCACGTCTGGGACAGAAGGTGCTGGTGGTGCCCAGTTTGCAGGGCAGTGATTGGTTTTGGGGTCCCCAGGCTGATCTAAGGGTCCTGTGGTCCATGCACCCACAAAGCAGCAGGGAGCAATCCCCAGGATGGAGTCTGGGGGCACCTTTGGATCTCTCTAGTATCTCCAGTGGGTTGTGGATCAGATGCTGCACAAGGAAGCCTCAGCAGTGGGTTTGTCACCGCAGCATCTTCCAAGCCCATCCAAGCACCACACATGCTGTGCAGACAGCAGCAGTGCAGCCCCTTTTTCCTTATCCCTAATGTAAGATCCCCCTCCCTAATTCCCCAGGAGCATCCCCATGGATTAAAGACGCCATCTCTGCGGAGCACCGACTGCTGCCTGCATAATTCCAGAGTTCCATTACTTGCCTTGAAGGCACATATTGATCGGGGTCCTCTCCAGCTGATGGAGCTTTTAGTGTGGCCTGGGCTGGCCATGCAAGGCTGATATCTCAGCCTGTCCAGCTTACTAAGCAGTGGCTTCAAACCTCCATGGCAAAGGCACTGGGACACATCTGCTTCCGTGTGCAGGGACTACATATGCATGGCCACACCAGAGCCGTTGGCACTTTGAGATGCTTTTTTGGCTTCTCAGTCTCAGCTCAAGAGCTGGTTCCCCCTTGGGTGATGCCATTCCCAGACTCTGGGGGTCCCCAAACAGGGATTAACCCAGAGAAGGGTTTGAGGTGCCTTAAGGAGTTTGGGTGAGGGCAGTTGGGGGGGGCTTCAGCCCTGCTGAGACTCCACCTTCACACTGGGGCATGGGGATGCTCGTGGGATTTGGGGTTTATGTGCAACACCTGCTGTTGGGTGCAAGCAACAGCTTCCCAGTGAGCACACGCGTGGGAACACACACATGGAGCCAGGAGTACCCCTGTTCATCCTCATAGAAAGCACAGCGATTGATGGTGCCCATGGCCAAGATGTGGCTCCGTGGCTACAGAATTGGCCACTTCCACCCTCTCCCAGTTTGTGACCTTGGGGACCCCCCTGTGCTCTCGCTCCCACTTCCCCCCATCCCTGGGGTTCCCAGTGCTGTGGTTTGGGGGAGCAGAAAGGGGTCGGTGGGAGCCCCCCACGGCTCCTTTAAGAAACCCACAACCAGCTCCAGAAACCTGCTCAAGGTCACAGCAGGAACCTGCGGACTTGGCAGGGAGAGGAGGGAGGAGGGATGGAGGAAAACAGCCGAGATCAGAATTAAATCACAGCCAGGGAGAGGGCACTGCCGGAGCACAGCGGGAATGTGGGTGCAGCAGAGTGGGGCCTGCAGGAGGGCCCACCCATGGGTGCCCCCCAACCTCACCAAGGACCCCCGAGGTTTTGCCGTGTCCCCCAGCACAGTGCCCTGCGCCCTCCTCAGTGCTGTCCAATGTGCCCATGGTGGTCCAAGCCAGGGAAAGTTCCCGCGTGCCCCCAGCGCCATCCTGGGAATGCCAGAGTCACATCCTTCCCACTGGAATTCCTGGGTTTCCCGGCTCTACAGGAGCAAAGCAGGAGGGAGCTGCTGGCAGGAGGGTCAGATCCTGCATTCCCAAACTCTTACCTTGTTTGTGTTTTAAAGCAGCAGCTCCTCGTGGTCACTGCTGAGTCTCTGCCTTCGTTTCAAGCCAGGAGGGACCTTCAGAGCTGTCCTTGCTGGAAAAAACAGGAGGGGAAATGAGTCTTTAAAGGCTCAAAATTCAGGATTTTAATGCAAAATAAATAAAAAGTCCTCAATATTGAATTCTGTTGATTTTTGGCATTGAAATGAACCTCACGATTCCGGGTGCTCTGCTTCACCGCTGGGCAGGTAAAGCACCAAAGGTGAAGATAAAGACACTGTTCAAGCCAGGATGCTCACAGCAGGGTTAGTCCATCCCCTCTGAGCCTGGGGGCCTGATCCTGCCCCACAGGCTGCAGCACATTCACCATGAAGGGACCCTCTTGTGGGCACAAGCAAAGCTCATGGACATGGACCCTGGCAGGGTGGCTGCGGTCAGGCTGGGGCTGAGCTCAGCTCACCCTGAGTTTGGTTTGGTGATGCCTGATGGTGATTCTCATCAGCAGAATTAATCTGTGGAGTTCTTTTCCCTTCATCCCCCTCCCCTCTGCCCTCTGCTTTGTACAGAGTTTGATCATTTCTCCCAGGAGCTCAGCACTGTTAACATCCATCCCCAATATGTGTGAGCATCACCAAGCGCTGCTGATGCTGCCAGCTCTGGTACCCGACCCCACTGCACTGGAAAACCAAGCATCAGCCTGGGTGGGGAGAGCCCTCCTGCCACTGGGATGCCCCAGCACAGCAGAGGAGGGATCCCGGCCTTGGCATTGCGTTACTGGAGCCATGGCCAAGTCTTGTGAGAGCTGGTGCTTTAAGGCTCACAGATTGGTGACCCAGGGCTATCCTGGACTCAGAGGGGTTTGCAGGGCTTGCGTTTCATTAATAAAGGTTAACTAACCTTCTTCTTCTATTATTATTACTACTAATGATAATAATTAAAATGTTACTAAATCTTGCAGACCAGGCTGCCTCCCCAATAACAATCTGGGAGCCACATTCAGCACAGCCCCATCCAGCTGCAGCCTGGCTATTTCTTCTTCCTCTTCTTCTTCTTCCTCCTCTTCCTCTTCTTCAGTTCATTATTTCTCTATTTTAATATAGTTTAATATATTTATCATAATTTAATGTAATTAAATCTTGCAGCCCAGGCCACCTCCTCCCACAACAGCACCCGGGAGCCAGAGTCAGCACAGCCCCATCCAGCCTCACCGTGTTGGCCATGGCCTCTCTCTGTACGCTCTGGAGGTCTGTGTGCTATAGATCTGTGTGTGATGTATGAATCTATACGGGAAGCAGCTTGTGCTGAGACTTTGCTTTCTTTGCTTAGCTGAGGTCTGAAGGGGGCCCAAGAGCTCTGGCAATTGGGAAGGGAGGAAATACAGAGCCTCATGGGTTTGACAATGCTTGGCTGGAGCATGGTGGGGAGCAGCATTGGCCGTGAGGTTCCCCAAGCCTTTTGACCCCTATTTTGGGCCCTTCTCTCCTATGCAGCCCCCCAGCAGCAGTACTAACCCACATGTGCATCTGCAGGAATGCTGATGGGCAGCCCTGCCTGTGTGCAGGCACAAAAGCCCACAGTGCCCACCACACTTTACCATTTCCTTATGGACACGAGTTCCCCTGCGGTGTCCCACATGGGAAATGGAATCAGCTCCCAATGGGAAGTGCAGTGAGCCCTCACAGCCCAGGGAGAGCAAAACCAGCAAAGGAAAACCATCCAGAAGGTAGAATGGAAAACCAAGGTTAAACTCTGCTGCCATCCCATCACCCACTGCTCATACTGGGGTGAAGATGAGCCTGGTGCTGCCACACACCCTTAGCAATAGCTGGAGTGATCAGTTTGTCCCACTGAGGCTGTGCAGAAAGGGGTGAATTCCTGCTTCAATTCCTGCTTTCCCCCCCTCCTTTGTGGCTATGGAGAAGGGAGTATCTGGGTCTGAGCCCACCACAGCCCAGTCACACTGCAGGCAAGGCGATGGCTGAGCCGAGGGGCCACCCTCTCTGTATGTTGTTTCAGTTTAACAAGTATTAATTAATACGAGTTGTAAATGGTGATGCTGAGATGACACGAGTGTTGGGGACTTGTCTGTGTGAGGATTTACAGCTGGGTGGGTTCACAGAGGCTAAATCATTACTCTAACTGCAAGGATAAACTGAGCTGCCCTGAGCTTGGCAATGGGCTGCAATAGGATGTGCCCCATCCACACCAGCTTCATCCTGAAACCCCTCTGAGTAGTAACATGGGAAGATGTTTGGCACATCAGCACCAATGTGCTGGCTGGGTTTGTTGGCATCACAAAAGAGATGACCATGAAACTCTGTCAGTGTTCAGGCTGCAGTTTATATCCAGGTTTCCTGGGGGCTGTAGCCTCTGTGCATGAAGAAGGGTGATGGTGTCTTGGGGTCCTATTGGACCCAACAGGGTGCCCAGGGGCTTCAGTGGCAGCTCTGGGGCCATGCTTAAACCTCACAAGTGGTGCTCTAAAGTCTTTCCTTAGGCTTACACAGGCCAGATCCAGGCCAGGTTTTCCTCCTCTTTCCTCTCAGATGCAGGCAGGAGGGAGCTGGTACCTGTCTGACACTGCTGCTGCTGCTGCTGCTTGCAGCCTCCAGCAAGTGCCACTCATCTGGGACAGAGCAGGATGCTGAGGAGGATGACCAGTGCAACATGGCACATGCCTTGCAGTGGGAGCCAGGGAAGCTGCTCTGTGTGAACACTGCATCCTCCTAACGTACACACTGCACCCTCCCCAGCACACTGCATCCTCCTAATGTACACACTGCATCCTCCCCAGCACACCGCATCATCCTGGTGCACACACTGCATCCCCCTAATGTACACACTGCATCCTCCCCAGCACAATGCATCCTCCTGGTGCACCACACTGCATCCCTCTAATGTACACACTGCACCCTCCCCAGCACACTGCATCCTCCTGGTGCACACACTGCATCCCCCTAATGTACACACTGCATCCTCCCCAGCACACTGCATCCTCCTAATGTACACACTGCACCCTCCCCAGCACACTGCATCCTCCTGGTGCACACACTGCACCCTCCCCAGCACACTGCATCCTCCTGGTGCACACACTGCACCCTCCCCAGCACACTCACTGTTCAAGGCAGGGGATTACAAGGTGGGATGCTGCAGTGCTGCACTGAGGCTGAGCAATGCCAGAACCCCCCTGTTCTGGGTGATGCACCGGAGCCCCTGTGGTCACTGTGGCTGTGGTGCAGCTCCCAGCAGTGCTGCCAGGCTGCACTTCAGCAGCTGTGGTCGGGTCATCACATTTTAATGTCGTTGGTTGAGTTCTTTAAACAGTGAGAACTTGCTAAGTGCTTTGCATATTTTATACTCACGAGTCACATTTATCAAACAGAAAGTACAATTAATCAAAGGGAGGAGCTTTTGTAACTCAGAGCAGTTTGTATTCACCCTCTTTCTGCCTGCTGTGTGCTTGCCTCTGTGTCTTCCTCTTCCCCTTCTCTTTCCTCTTCCTCCCCCCTGCCCTGCACCAGCCACAGAGCCAGCACAGCCTCACTGTACACTCCACACACACTCTATATACACATATATGTACTTTCTCTCCTTCTTTCCCCCCACCATACCGTGTACACATGTATACATATATAAAAATGCTTCTTATATGTGTACATAGTTGTGTGTGTACATATATATATGTCTATAACCATGTGCATATCTCTACATGCATATACCCCTATCTGGTGAGTATATATGGATATATATGTGTGGTGTATATGGTATGCTGTATATATGTATATTTTTATGTATGTATGTACAAATAGGCATAAGTCATCCATTTACACTATATCTGTATGTATATACACTATATATGTGTATATACACATAAATCACAGTTATACTCACAATACTATACACACAGTGTGTAGAAGTTTTTTATGTTTATGCATATATATATATGCTATCAGACTGTATCTGTTACCTGCTATGTAGTGTATCACACATATTACACTATATATAATAAAGACGTGTTCTGTATTTGGGCTGCTGGGGGTTCAGCATTGTTAGTGGTGGTGCTTCAGCCTCCCAGTGAGAGCCAGTGGCCAAGGGAGCGAGGTGGGATGGATGGTACAAGCCAATGGGACAAACAGCAAAGGGATGATGACTTCTGTCCTCAGGACTTGGGTATTTAAGGGTAAGATCACCCAAACCATATCAGGACCCAGGACAATGCAGAGGTTGAACCACAGAATCATTAGGGTGGCAAGGAACCTCTGGAGATCATCTAATCCAAGCCCTAAAAGCCGGTGCTGAGCCTCAGTGGAGGGCTGGCACCAGTGCTGGGAGATGCGAGGTGATGGAGCATGGCTGGTGCTAAGGGACTTGTGTCTCTGCCACCCCTCTGAGTAGCTTGGTGGCTCTCGGCAACACAAGGAGAAGCCCTGACCTAACCCGTTCTGACTTCCCAAGCCTTGGCTCAGATACAGCTGAAGGAGCCGGGTGGATGTGGGTACAGGGGCAGGTTTGGTCAGGGTCAAACCCTGCATCCTCAGCAAAGGAGATGGGAGCATCCCATGTGGGTGCCAGCAGAGTACCTCGGGGCTCTTCCCAGGATCTCAGAAGGATTCACTGCTGTATTAATTGCCATTAATGGCAGCAAATAGGGCAGCAGGTACCCAGACCCAGGTTAAATGCCAGCAAGAGAAGGGCTGTGCTGGCACTGCAGGACCTGCCTTGCAAATCACCTGCAACAACATGTGCCATCCTGATCACCTCTTCTCAAAAACGATAGTGCAAGATTAATTAGACTTAATTAATCAGAAAAGGGTAATAAGGGTGATTAAGCACCTGGGGGAAAGAAAAATACATATATATATATATATATATTCCTGAGAGGGACTGCGGTGCTGGTGACTGCCCTGAAAGACAGTGAGTGAGTGGGAGCAGGAGGAGAGAGTGCAGGGAAACAAATGGGCTGCAGAAGGGGGTCAGGGGGGTGTTTTCTGTCTCGTCGCACAAGGAATTACTGAGTGATGAGATTGAAACCGGTCAGAGGCAAAGCAGCGGCCACAGGGAGGCAGCTGAGGCTCGGAGGGGAGCGGGCGGCTGCTGGAGCCGGCGCTCCTGACATGGGTTGTGCAGCTTTGGCTTCGCACGAACCGGCCCCGAGGTTGGAGCCGGCTCCGGCAGGAAGTGGGGCTCAGCAGCACATCCTCAATGGGGGACTCTTGTCCCCAGCCCCGGCTCTTTGCCGGCTCTGGAGCGCTGGGGAGCTGAGGGATGCTCAACCGGGTTCCTTCTCCTCTCTTTAAGTTCCAGCCACACTCTATTGCCTTAATACTTTGACTATAAAAGCAAAGTGAACATTTGCAAGCAGTTAGTCCAATTCAAGGCAATCACTGCGGTGCTCTGTGCGTGCAGAAGATGCCCACACCAGCTTTCTGTCCTGGCTCTTTGGCTGTGGGAGCAAGGGCTGGATGCAGAGGGAGTTTTAGGTGGGAAAGTAAGGATCAAGAGCAATGCCCATGGCACCGTTGTAATCTGAGGGGCTGGAGCAGAGCCTCAGCACTGCCCACTCCCTGTCACCGTGAAGGCCTTCAGGGTAGGGAAGGTTGGAGGTTTGATGGAAAAGGTCTTGAGAAGCCTCAGTGCAGTGTGATAAAGGAGAAAAGTGGCTTTTTGGGGAAACAGGGGAACAAATACTGAAGGCTCTCATGGGAAATAGGTGGCATGGATGGGATGTGGACTCCCACAGCCCGCTTGAAAATGCAGGTGACAACCAGCGCAATGCAACGGCTGCTGGTGGCTTCAGGAAGGGGAAAACTGGTGGGCCTTGGTTGTCTGCTCATCCCCATGCACCTCCCCAAACACCAGCCCACCCTGGGACCAGCCCCATGCTCAGTGTCCTTACCCTGGTGACAGCCTCATTGCTTTAAAGTCTGGAAAGCAAACTGGGTGCGAGCAGCATTCCCAGCTCTGCTGCTAACTGAATGCATGCTCCCAGCCGCTGCCATCAGCCCCTGGATTGGGCCACTGCCATCCCAAGCATGCTCAGGGCCTTCCACACGGACTAAAAGCTGTCCCAGGGTCACAGCTGCTTCCTAAAGGTGGGATTTCCCTTTGCTTCCCACAGGCACCATGGAAGGATGGCAAGGGGTACTAGCCACAGTAGCTGCATCCTGGTTGTGCTATGGATTTTGGGATGAGCAGCTCTGTTTTGGGGACAGTAAGTCTATTAGGACATTTTTGGGTGTTAAGTGGGTGCTGGCTGGGTAGGAACGGATCCCACTCGCCTCATGTACATGCAGCGTTGTCCCATTGCCGTTACGTTCTGACTGCTTTGGGTGATTTCAAGCAGATTTTGTTCCTACAGGTTTTGTGCAAGTTGGGGTCTGGGGGAAGGGAAGGAAAGGACTCGCTCTGTATTAAGACACAAGAGAAATCACACCGGCCTCCCTTCCCCAGGATCAGGGCTACAGCCAACCCAGCTCCATCACTGCCATTGTCCCCACAGCAATCCCCTTCTGAAGGCCTTGGGGACTCCCTGTCCGTGGGAGTCGCAGTGTTAGCCGTGTCCTCAGGGGTACGGAAGAGAGGCGATGGGGTGGGATGGTGCCCACGGGGAGGGGGGTCCCAGAGGAGATGTTCTCAGCTGCATCCCTGCCTGTGGAGGTGCAGCACCGGGAGGACCAGAGCTGACCCTGCCGGGCATCCCCTCCGTACGCGGGCCCGGCTGGAGGGGCCCGGACACTCATGGACATCTCCCGGGAGCGGTGGGACCCGTGCCCCGCGATGGGTACGGGGTACGCTGGAGGGCGTCAGTGCCGGGGTACGCGCGGCTCCGGTCCCGTCCGTCCCCGCCCGCAGGACGCAGCGAAGTTCCCTCGACAGCAGCAACGCAACGGCGGGACAACAGCGGCCCCGCGTGGCCGTGGCGGGTGCGGACCGGACGGGACGGGGCCGCGGGCAGCGGAACCGGGCAGCGCGACCCCCGCACCTCGGTGTGCCG
>JASSUY010035113.1:0-19219 GCA_032466535.1 Forpus xanthops | reverse complement strand
GGTACTGCATCAGAGACTGCACCCACTGCAATCGGCATCACCGGTACTGCATCAGTGACTGCACCCGCTGCAATCGGCATCACCGGTACTGCATCAGAGACTGCGCCCACTGCAATCAGCATCACTGGCACCACCGGAATCAGCGTCACCGGTACTGGCATCAGTGGCACCCCAGTACCAGTGTAAGCAGTGGGGGGCCCTTTCCTGTATGCAGACACATGTACATAGACATACATATGCATACAAATATATACATATACATACAAATATATGCATACATACAAATATACACATACATATGCATACACACATACATATTCATATATGCATACATATATGAATACACATACATTTATGCATAAATATACGTATACATACACATATAAATACACATATATGCATACATATACATATGCACATACATATACATAGATATATACACACATACATGTACATGTACACATGCACTGCACACACCATCACCCCTCAGCCTCCACGCTTCCCTGGCCCTGGGAGCTTTATCCCAGGACAGGGACTCAGCCAAGCCTGGGCAGGATTTTCCAGCCCACAGCATCTCATTCCTCCAAGCAGGGAGCACCTCCCTGTGCTCCGCCTGGAAAAACGCTGGAGAAACCCCCCTTTTTCCAGCGGGAGGAAAACCACCGGATTAGCATCAGTGCTGGAGGAGGGAGGCACCGGCAGGCGGTGGTGGGGAAGGGCCGGCTCGACTCACCGGTCAAGCAAGGCCCTGCTCTTAGGGTGCCCTGTGGCCGTCTGGGCACACGGGACTGCTCCCCCCGCATGGGGAAATCAAGTTCAACCTCCTTCCTTTCCAGCGCAGCCCTGTAATTAGTGCTTGGCCCATGCTGGCGAGCAGGATCTGGCCCTGGGAAGGAGCCTTGGCTGCCTCGGGGTGCAAGGCAGGGACTGGCTGAGCCTGGAAAACTCATCTCACACGTGGCGTTGGAGTGGGATCACCACCCGGGACTCATAGGCCCTCTCCATGTGGTCCCCCTTGTGTTCCTTTTCCCTTCCCTTTGCTACCCCCGATCTCAGGATGCAAAGGGCGTTTGTGCCCCATGGGAACCTCAGTCTGTACACCCACCATTAAGGGCTTTCCCACCTAAGCAATGCCCAAATCCCCAACCCCAAGGGGGCTATCATAGGGATGAGCACCCTCCAGCATGAAGACAGTGGGTTCACGGACACCAAAACCCCAATGAGTCTTTGGGAACAACCTGGACCACGGGGACCCCGCGGCGGTGACTCAGGGATGCTGAGGGTTGTGAAACAAGCCTGGGATAGTTTGGGAGACGCCTCCACTGCAGCCGCCCCGGGGAGCCCGTCAAGGGAACAAGCCACGGCAGCGTCTGGGCTTTGACCCGTCAGGCAGGTTTCCCGGAGCAGTGCACGGAGCCGGAGCAAGAACCCGGAGCCGGGAATGCCCCTCTGCCCGCTCGCAGGCTGACGGAGCCCCTCCGGCCCTCTCCTCGCCATGCGTGCAGCAGGGTTGCTGCTGGCTTGGGCACTGCTCCGTCCCGTTGGCACCCAGCAATGCCACATCTCAGGTCCCGGAGGTGTCCTCCGCTTCACTGATACCCACGCTGAGATCCGGGTGCCGGCGCTGCACAGGGTGCCCAGCTCGCTTGATCCCCTCTACAGCCTCGTGCGGCACTGCCTGGACCTCATCCAGCAGAACCCGCTGCCCACAGGTGAGACACGGAGCTGGGATCCACATGGATTTGCTGCAGTGGGGGGGGGCTCAGCCAATTCATGGAGCTGATGAGCTTAAAGGTGTTTTCCAATGGAGGAGGAGGATGGTGCTCCATCACCCCGGGGAGGGCTGGGGGTGCATGGGGTTGGACCTCTTACCGATGCCATGATTTCTCTTGCAGAGCTGCTCAGAGCAGCCCTGAACGACCCCAGTTCAGTGCAGACATCCCAGGTGAGCCGGGATGTTGGGGTACCGATCCCACGGGAACGGCACCCAGCCTGTACTGGTGCTGAGCGGGCTCTCCCATCACATAGGTGGTGCAGTATGAACTGGGCTACGTTGTCTGCGCCGCGGTGGCTCTGCTCTTCACCGTGGCCATGCCAATGGCCGGGATGTGCTTTTGCTACTGCCGGAGCCGGCGGCGGTGCGGCGGCCGCCTGCGTGCCCACCGGCGCTCACTGGGCTGCCGCCGCCACTGCCTGCTGAGCTGCCTGTCCCTCACCTCCCTCATCATCCTGTGAGTCCCCGCAGCACCCCGCATCCCTGCGCCCTCACCCCAAACCCCATCCCATGGCTCCAGGAGGCTCCCTTGGGCAGCTCCATCACCGCTTGCTCATCCCCGGCAGGGCCAGTGTCATCTGTGCCTTTGTCACCAGCCAGAGGGTAAAGGTGCAGATGGAGCCGGGGCTTGGTGCTGTGCCAAGCACCCTTCGCACGCTGCAGCAGCACATTGCCAATGTCCCCCAGGTAGGTTCCCAAGTGGCTTTCCCCACCCTAGCAGGGGGTGCAGCACAGGGATGGCTTCGTATCCCTTCCGGAGTAGTGTGGGAGGTGAATGGAGGTGGCGTGGCTGCATTATGAATGTATTTTGAATGGAAACGTGGGGCTTCCTCCCCTCCCGGCGGCTTCTCCCCCTTGGCCGACCGGTTCATCTCTCCTGGCAGGGTGTGCAGATGGTGGTGGATCAGTTTGAGGTACCCCGACAGCAGATAACCTCCGACCTGGGTGGTAAGCACAACGCCAAGCACTGACAGCTCCCATTGCAAGCTTCCAATCGGGATGAGACGCCCACAGGGTGCCCATTGCCTTGCAGGGCTCAGCAGGAGCGTGGGGCTCTCCATCCACACACAACTGAAGGCGATGACCTACGCGGCACTGGCGGAGCTGCAGGACAGGGCTGGAGGTACCGAGCGAGCGCCGTTATCCCTCAGGGCCAATGCTGGAGGGCCGGTGGCAGCCGAGCAGAGCAGCGTGACCTATCCCTGGGCTTTCTCTTTAAGACCTACAGACCTCGCTGCACCATTTACAGATCCTGGAGCGGACGGTGCGGGCGCTGGCGGTGGCACGGGATGAGCTGGAGCCGGTGCTGCGGGAGCGGAGGCGCCGCGTGGTCGCGTTGTTGGATGACCCACGCTGCACCTCCTGCGCCAGCATCCTGGGCAGGGCACAGAGCCTGGAGCTAGGCGCTGACTATGGCAAGGTGCTGGGACATGGTGCTGGTCACCCACCAACACCTCTGCGCCGGCAGCGCTGGGATTCATGGTTGATTCTCCCATTCCAAGGTGCCGTCGGTGGAGAAGGTTCTGAAGGCGTTGACTGGGCTGCCCAGAAGTGACTTTGCAGAGATGATTCGCCAGGTTTGGGGGGGTTATATTGAAGCAAAGGGGTCCCCATTGCGTGGGCAGCCCCATCCGAGTCACTCAGCATCCATTCTTTCCCCATAGGGCAATGGTACCTTCAACTCCATCCCGGAGCTGGCTGTGGAGCGCATGGCGCACGTCATCCAAGGTGAGTGGCATGGGCGGACTGAGCGAGGACACCCTCCGTGGGGTGAATAATCCCATAATGGATGGATGTGGGGACCATCCACCCCTTGCATGGCCTTGTCCCTGCAGATCTGCGGGATGAGATGGCACGCACGACTGAGAAGATCCAGTCCATCGCTGACAACTTCCCCCTCCATGACTACACCCGGCCCGTGAGCGAAGCTCTGGTGAAGGCAGAGGACCGGAGCCAACCGTACCTGCGGGAGGTGCAGCGCTTCGAGCAGTACAGGTGACACCGGGGGACATGGAGGGGTGCAGCAGAGATGAGTGCTGACCCCTTCCCCAAACCCCAGCTGGTCTCCCAGCCCCACATCTCGAGGCTGCTCTGCCCTGCAGGTGGATCGCGGGCACGGTGCTGTGCTCCATCATCCTCCTCATCCTCGCCTGCAACGTGGCAGGGATGGTGCTGGGTTCATACGGGCTCTCCAAGCGGGAGGACCCGAGCGACTACGAGTGCCGAGGAGAAGCGGGTGCCAAGTTCCTCCTGGTGTAAGCATCAATCCGGGTGCTGGGGGGGCTGTTGCCATCTCATCCCCCTACAATACAAAGCCAAGGGAGGGACGGGCTGGGCCGAAAGGTGTTTGAAGTCACTGCCTGTGCCGGCAGGTTCGGGAGCAGCGGCTCCTCCCTGGGATCTGGCAGCTCCTGCGTCCCGTTCCCGCTGCCCGGCACACCCCTTCCCAAGCAATCCGGCGTGCCCGGGTGCAGGAAGGAGCCGCGAGGCTTCCAGCAGGTCCCCACAAGCCTTTCTGCCCTCTTGGGTCTGTAAAGCAGCCACCGGTGCCTCCTCTCCCTCTTTCAGTGGTGTGGGACTGGCTTTCCTGTTCTCCTGGCTCCTCATCCTCCTGGTTTTTGCCACTTTCCTGGTTGGGGGCAACATCCAGACGCTGGTTTGCAGGAATTGGGTCAACCAGGAGATCTATAAGGTGAGTGGCCATGCATGAATGTCCGAGAGAGAGGACAAGGGGTGATGGGTTCAAACTGAAACAGATGGAAGTTCAGGTTGGAGATAAGGAAGAAGTTCTTCCCTGGTGTCCCTGTCCATGGCAGGGGATTGTTGGGACTGGATGAGCTTTAAGGTCTCTTCCAACATGAACTATTCCATGATTCTGTGATCCATCTATCACCCCATAGATCACAGAATCATAGAATAGTTAGGGATGGAAAGGATCTTAAGATCATCCACTTCCACCCCCCTGCATGGGCAGGGACACCTCCCACTAAACCATGCCACTCAAGGCTATGTCCAACCCGGCCTTGATCACCACCAGGGATGGAGCATTCACAACTTCCCCAGGCAACCCACTGCAGTGCCTCAGCACCTTTACAGTAAAGAATTTCACCCTCATATCCAACCTAAACTTCCTCTGTTTAAGTCTGAACCCGTTACCCCTTGTCCTATCACTACAGTCCCTCCTGAAGTGTCCCTCCCCAGCATCACTATAGGCCCCCTTCAGACACTGGAAGGCTGCTATGAGGTCTCCATGCAGCCTTTAGATCTCTGTTTGCATGCCCCAAAATGCCTCCAAATGCTCTGTGTCCTCCCTCTTAAACCCATGCAGAAAAGTCCCACCCCACCCAGCAGATTAAGGTTAGGATTAGGACCTTGGATTTGCATCGGCAGCAGGAAATTGCCCTTGTGCTGCTCATTCACTCAGGGCAATGATGCTCCTACCTGCAGGACCCCGTCCCCTGGTCCTTGGGGATCCAGAAGGTTCTTTTGGCTGTGATGGGGCTGAGAGAGGGATTGGGAATGGGATCAGAGTTTGTCCCAGGGCTTTACACATGGAGCCATGTCCCTCTATGGGGCTGTGCTCTGCTTTCCCTCTGAACACCATTCAGTGAGGCTCTGGAGATCACTGCAGCATGACCAGCTCTGGGTGGGATGGGGTAACCCCAACATGCAACAGTGAGGCCAGAACACCCCAAAATCACAACCATGGCCCTCTTTTCCTTCCTGTTTATCCCAGTTCATCGACACCCCTGGGAACCTGCCTCCATCCATGAACCTCAGCCACCAGCTCAACCTCAGGAGGGACTCCAACCTCAGCGCCGTGTACCGGTGGGTACCACAGGAGCCCCACTTTGCCCTTCCACATCGGGAGGGCTGATTTGGGGTCACATCCCTTTGCCTTCCAGGGAGTGCAAGAGCGGTGCAGGGCTGTGGGAGGTGCTGCAGCTCGACAGGGCTTACGACTTGGATGAGCATCTAAAAACCCCCAAGGTGAGGGCTGGATTCAGCTGGAGCTTATGGGGATGGCATGAGCTTTACCTGGGGGAGGCTTGGCTTTCCCATGCCCGGCTCCATAACATCCATGCCTCCGCCACAGTACACGGCTGACTTCCAGAAGCTCCTGGCTGACTTCACAGCACGCTTGGGTGATGTGCGGCTCCTCCGCAGCGAGGGCAGGCAGGACCTGGAGACCTTTGCCCGAAGTGGTGTGGATGAGGTGGACTACGGGCGCTACCAGGAGGAGGTGAGGGGATGCTCATGGTCCTTGCTGCAATAGGCAGGGTGCAACCCAACCGTGCCAGGACCAGCTTCCAGGGTTGGAATTGCGTCTGGCACCACGTCCATCTTCCCGCAGATGAGGAAGCCGGTGGTGCAGACCAGCATCCCTGCCTTGGCAAGGAGCCTTGAGGGGCTGCAGAAAATGCAGGTGAGTGATGAGGAGGGCATCAGGAGCTGCCTTCAAGCCCATAGGGACATCCTCACCCCATTGTGTCCCCCCCCAGAGGAACAGCACAGTGGCGGGGCGCCTGGCTGCTGAGGCTCAGGCCCTATGGCAGATGCAGAACTCCACGGTGCGATCCCAGGAAGCTTTGGTGGTGAGTGCGTGTTGGGTCATGGTGCTGCTGACGTCTGCCCAGTGGTGTCCATGTGAATGGGCTGACGGAGCTTTGGAACCCTTCTCACCTCCCTGTCCTGCAGGCGAAGCTGGGAGAGAGCGTCCAGTTCCTGTCCCGCTTGGCTCCACACCTCCAGGTACTTGCATGGTTTCTTCCAGCTTGGAAATGCCCAATGGGTCCCACAGTGTCCTAAAACCCCAGTGCAGATCCCCCTAAGGGCATTTCAGCATTCCCAACGGGAGCACCCAATGGAGTTTCCTCTTGCCAGGGGTTTTCTCTGCTTGGAGCAGATCCTTCTTTCCCTGATATCCCACAACCAGCTGGAAGCTCTGTGGCTCTTACCCTGCTCCTGGCACCCCAGGGGCACTCATCCTGCTGCTGGGTGCTCTAAGGATGCTTTGCCCTTCCCATGCTTCCCTAGGAGCGGGTGAGGACGACATTGGCCACCATAGCCTCAGTGGAAGCCCGGCTGCCTGTGCAAGCCCAGCAGATCCTCCGGCAGGTGAGCAGGGGCTGGATATGCCCTCAAGGGGGGACATAATTCCCTGGAGTTGGAATGAAAGAGTGGGAATGGGGCACTGCAAGGGGTGAAGTGGCACCTGAGGCTTCTAGTCCTTGTTTCCAAGCCTGGAATTAGCCCAGAGCTGGTTGGGACAGGGCTGGGAAGCGTGATTCCAACTTTCCATGCTGCCTTCCCTTTGCCCAGGAGATCGGCTGCTTCACCAGGAGGGAGCTGCGGTACTTCACACAGTACCTGAACTGGGTCGGGCAGACGGTAGGTGCTGACCCTTTGGGACAGGAAGCCCACTGCTGAGCTGAGATGCAGCTCCCAAAGCCAGGAATGGGATTATTCCTTGTCTCTGCTTGTTCCAGCTAAGGGAGGACGTGGCTTCGTGTCAGCCGCTTGCCACAGCGCTGGACAACGGGCGGGTGATCCTTTGCGACCGCATCACTGAGCCCTGGGTAAGGATAACTGATGTTATCCTTATGTTATCCCAACGTAAGCACATGGAGTCCAGAGGAGGCCATGAGGATGCTCAGGGGCTGGAGCAGCTCCCCAATGGAGACAGGCTGAGAGCATTGGGAATGTTCAGCCTGGAGATGAGCATTCCCCATGCAGCTCAGCAGCGATCCCCATGCTCTCTCCTTGCAGAATGCTTTCTGGTTCAGCCTGGGATGCTGCACCTTCTTCCTCATCCCCAACATCATCTTTGCCATCAGGCTCACCAAACACTTCCGGCCCATCCGCAACCGGCTCATGTAAGCACTGGCCATGGGGTGGGAGCAGCAGGGGGTGATGTGGACTCCTCCTTGGTGCCCTGATGATGTCTCCTTCTCCTGCAGCTCTACAGGGTCAGAGGAGACCTGTCCCTTCCACATCCCCCGTGTCACAGCACTCAAGCTCTAGCTGAGGGCCTGCCCGGTGCAGCAGCATTCCCTGTGCTCCTGGAGCTCCCATCAAACTCGTGCCCAAGCACCGCAGTGCTCCAGGTCCCTCCAATGTCTCACAGGGCTCAGATCCACTCTGACATCTCTTCCTCGGTGTCCTTTGGGGTCTGAGCATCCTTCCAGGGTGTGGGACACTCATCTCCATGTTCTGGGGTCTCCTTCTGACGTCTCTTCCTCAGCCACCTTTGGGGTCTGAGCACCCATCAGGGATGCTCCCAAAGCCCAGATGATCCAGGAAGGTCCCCACAGCTCCCGGTAACCACCAATGTACCCCTTGCAGACCCATGGGGAAGGACACTCACCTGCTGTCCCACACTGGCACATTAAAGTCCTTTCCAGTCAAACCCAGTCCTGACTCTTTGTCTCATTGCCACCACCTCCTCCTGGTTCCATTGCGAACCATTCAGGCCTTGGAAGGGGGTTACAGCAGGGTGCTGTTAATTAGTGCTTAATTAGAGGTGGGGTCAAACCTGATGATTAAGGTGTGTGTGTGGGGTACACTGAAGGTAGTTTATGGCTCTTTCCTCCCTCCCAGGAAAGCCCAGTGGGCTGTGACAGGATGAGGCTCAGAGATTGCTGATGATAAGATGCTGTTTGGAAAACCAAGCTTGAAGAGATACACAACCAGACTATAATCACTAATAGTGACTGTGAGTTAGTCACTGAGTGCACAGAAGATAAAGTTCTTAACCAATGGGAGTCTCCATGGGGTAGAAGAGAGGTTCAGCCCATTGACTGATCCCGGATGGAGTCCTCCCTATCTGCTCCCCTCTTTCATTCCCTTTATAGAATCCCAGACAGGTTTGGGTTGGAAGAGACCTTAAGGCTCCTCCAGTTCCAACCCCTGCCATGGGCAGGGACACCTTCCATAGAGCAGCTTGCTCCAAACCTCTGTGTCCAACCTGGCCTTGAACACTGCAGGGATGGGGCAGCCACAGCTTCTCTGGGCACCCTGTGCCAGCGCTCAGCACCCTCACAGGGAAGAGCTTCTTCCTTATCTCCAACCTGAACTTCCCTGTTTCAGTCTGAACCCATCACCCCTTGTCCTGTCACTACAATTCCTGATGCAGAATCCCTCCCCAGCATCCCTGTAGCCCCCTTCAGACACTGGAAGGTGCTCTGAAGTCTCCACTCAGTTTCTCTTCTCCAGCCTGAACAGCCCCAATGTTCTCAGCCTGGCTCCATACGGGAGCTGCTCCAGGCCCTGAGCATCCTCGTGGCCTCCTCTGGACTCGATCCAACAGCTCCATGTCCTTATGCTGGGGACCCCAGAACTGCGCTTTTCTTTCCCCTCAGGTGGAGTTTCAGTGACTCTTCATTCTATTATTGATTGGTGTAAAATCCTCTCTTCACTTACAGGCAGAACTGTTAAAAACCATAAAGCACAGGCTCGGTGAGGTGTGGTTGTACCTTGGAGGTGGTAACTTGGGCATGGAGGTGTGAATGTGCATTACAATGAGCAAGGTTCACCTGAGGAAAGTGGTTTCAACACAGCTGCTGGCTCAGACATGCACATCTTCTCTTTTCCATTTGACAGCTGCTATGTGGCTTATCAGCTGCATGGTACCATCCAGTTCCCATCCCTGCAGGGAACAACAGAGGTGTTTCCACTCCACCATCCATTGCACCTCTAAGACAGCAGGTTGTGAAACTATATTTTACCCTAAACCTCTCTATTTTACCCTAAAAAAAAAGGTATTTTTATAATGCTATGATTTCTCTTAGACCCCAGTTTTCTCTAATTCCACCCCCAAGTGATACTCCCCCGATCATGACAAGGTTATTGCTACCCACAGGCAGCAACAGAGCACAAACCCTCTTGCTTTCATGCATGAGGTTCTTGCTGCCTAGAGCCAGCCGGTCCATTCAGTATACACCCTGCAGAGGTCAGCATTGCAAAGGCTTTTTGCTAAAGGGATTTGGGGAGCTGAAGCCCAAAGGTGGATCTCTGCAGGAACAGCCATGTCCAGGGCTGTCCTCAGCCCATCTGGAAGCAATGCAGTGGTTGGGAGGGGGGCTTGGAGCAACCTGCTCAAGTGGAAAGTGCCTATGGCAAGGGGTTGGAAGTGGATGGGTTTAGGGTCCGTTCCAACCCAACCTGTTCCGTGATTCTTTGATTATCTACTTTATACAGCAACGTAAATGATGTAATACTTGTTACGCTGAGTCCCTTTCTGGCTATGAAATGATAAGAGGCAATGATAACAAGCTGAATTCAGCTGGCTCTTCCTTATTTCTTGTAGCTGGATCACGATAGATAACTGATGAGCGCACAGAGAGTAATGAGTAACAGAGGAATTCACCCCAGAATAGATGTGCATTATAAACACACCCGGTCACCACTGTATTAGATAAATATATATTACAGCACTATGTCCATCCTGGGGGCGGATGGATCCAAGTGTGAGCAGTTGTGGCTCTGAGTTAATAGTAAATCACTAACGCATCACTCAGAAAATTGCCCTCAACCAACTGGAGGCACTTGATTCTTTAGGAAAAAAGGAATAAAAAAGGAAAGCTGGGGCCAGATTCCTCACCCAAAGCGAGGTCATTGCGTATGATCAACCTCTGATCCCTCCCCAAAGTGACCTCCTTCCATAGACTCTCACACCTTCCCTCCTCTTGATTACTTGTATTGAGAAGTTAAAGACTGAAGTGAGCCCATTTCCAGCTCCTGGATGTGTTTTTTTCCTGTGGAAAGTGGGTATCATCTCCTCCATCATCTTCCCCTATCAGACTTTATGTGGGATCTGCGTCCTATGCCCTCCTCAGGACTTAACTAAACTGGTGTTGATTAAACCATTTCCCTTCTCAGATCCTCCTCTCTTGAAACCCAACTCCTGTGACACCTCGCTCAGTGCATCCTCCTCCTGCTTTCCCCGCTGGCCCCCAGAACTCATATATATAATTGATATACATAAGATCAATAATTCATAGGGCTGAGGGCAGCAGTGGCTCTGCCTCGCAGGGCTGGGGCTGCAGCTCTGCTCAACCCAGGTGTGGTTCCCCCCCTTCACCTATTTCAAGACATAAATTGCTCTTCTCTATTCCCGGAACTAAGGAGAAACACAGGAAAAGCCTTTGCCAGAATCAGCCTATTCCTGAAGTTGAATGGAAGGAGTTGAAAGGAAAATAGGCTCCAGGTTTACTATTGTTGGTTCATTTCCTTTTTTTCTCCTTCTCCCCATTTTCCAAGGACCACGACCTCCGTTTTTAACTCCCAAAAGAGACCCGTGACCTCTTCCATCTGCTTTTCTCCTCATCCCCTGGGAACAGCGCAGAGTTTACATACAAAACAGCTGCCATGAAGGGCTCAATCCCATCCCAGTCCCTAGAAATGCTCATTTGAAGGTTATTTGTACAGAGGATCTGTAGCAATTAATAAGGGAGCCATAAGATCCCGATTCTCAGCTTTAGCCCATTAAATCTCAGCTGAGGCACTGACATGATTATATCCAACTTTCCTTTCTCTTTGAGCAATGGATTAGTTAATGATTCCTTAGCAGAATAACCAGGCTCCCAAACAAGCCCAGCTTTGTGAGAAGTCAAGTCCCAGAGGCTTTGCTCCAGCTTCCTTTAGTTTTCACATGACAAGCTCCTTGGATTATTGATACCACAACTGTATCTTGGATAACACGGATATTTCAGGCCACAATACGGTCAAGCAAACACCCCAGGAACAATAAACCGTGTTGTATTATTAGCGCTGATTATTCTTTGCACTAATGGCTGTGGATGGGGCTTTCCTTGCAGGAAACCCCCTCGCACCAAGCCTGGTGTGAACAATTCGCCCCAGCTCAGGATAAGCAGCGTATCCTGACCCGCTGCTGTGAATGCAAAACTCATTTCCTCCTGTTTCTGGGCTCTGATCGTTATTCCCTGCGCAGAGTCCCTCTGGGCTTGCTGAAAAATGCACTGAAAACCAAGCAGGAGGCCAATGTGACCGGAGCTGCCTGCAAAAGGGCACGATGGAGTTGAGCTCAACCAGACACAGCTTTGGGTCTGGTTCCTCTCTCATAGAGATTGAAAGCAAATCTCTTTGTTCATCACTGGAACAAAACACTTTTCCCTGAGCTGGGGTTTGTCCTCTGGTGCTGCTCCCACATATGGACTCATGGTAAGGTTTATGTTCATCAACTTATGGACCAGTTTCTTCTGTTCTGAAATGCTTTGCAGCCTGTGCTTGACGTGTCTTGTTCTTGATGGCACAGAGATCACGGCCTGTGGGCTTCTCTCCTTGTAATTCAAGCCCTCTGTGCAGATTTAACATAGAAGCATAGAACCCAAGCCTGGTTTGGGATGGAAGGGACCTTAAAGCTCATCCAGTTCCACCCCTCTGCCATGGGCAAGGACACTTTCCATAGAGCACAGTGCTCTAAGCCCCTCTGTCCAACCTGGCCTTGAGCAATGCAGGGATGGGGCAGCCACAGCTTCTCTGGGCACCCTGTGCCAGCGCCTCAGCACCCTCACAGGGAAGAGCTTGTGCCCAAGATCCCATCTGGACATGACTTTTATTGTCCTGGCTTTCTCCATGCAGGCTGTGAACCACGCCGCTGGGAGTTCCTTTGGGAAAGATGAAGAGATAAAATGAAGGAGACAGCTTTTAGGGGAGTTGTTGGCTCTGGCATCAATGCCCCGAAAGCCAGCACATCTCAGCTCCGGGCTGCATTAACTGGATGGTCCTATTGTGCATAGGCTTTGCTGTTGGTTACCAGGAAAAATCACTAGATAGGGAAAAAAACCCTCATTTGAAAATGTTTCCCTCTCCCATCCCAGTCAAAGCTCAACTTTCTTATCTATACACAGCTTTATTTCTTAGGGTTGCCATTCCATAGCAGAAGCTTGGGTCAGAAGCAGGAGTATTGGCTGGGTTTTTCAGTTGAATTGGCTAAGGACAAATAAACCCCCCTGAACCTCAGCTGAGCAAACCATGCACTTGCACCACAGTGCACCCAGCACAGAAATACCTTAGGGGAGATGCTACAAATCACAGTTTTTCATGAAGAAAACATCTGCAATCACAGCTGCCGGCTAAAAAACAGCTGTTATCCCTAGAGACAGCTCCTTTGGATGATCCAAGCATTACTTATCTCCACCAGCTGAAAGGGAGCAGGCAGTATTTAAGCTAATAATGCTGTTCCTACATCTCTTGCAAGCTGAGGTAGCCATGGAGATGACTATGGAGAAGATCGTGCCCATGACAACTCTGCATGAGCATCTTGAGCATCTTCAGAGCAGCCTCAACTCTCCCTGGGCTTTTTCTTGCACCAGGCAGTGATTATTGGCTTGTTCTTGCTCCCACACAGGCAATGGTAAAGCTTTCCCCCATCAGCAGCTCCCCTTCCAAGATAAAAGGGCAGAGAATGACACATATGGAGCAGATCTGGCATATAATGCCTGAATACTTGGCATATAATGTCTCTTTGGTATGTAATGTCAGGCTGATCCTCAGCCTAAGCTTTATAAAGCCCTTTAAATTTGTTGCTTTAGGGGAAAGAAAAGCTTTGGACTAAATCACGTGTGGTTTTGGGTTGACATCC
The DNA here is from genome assembly GCA_032466535.1 of Forpus xanthops. Classification (NCBI taxonomy): domain Eukaryota; kingdom Metazoa; phylum Chordata; class Aves; order Psittaciformes; family Psittacidae; genus Forpus; species Forpus xanthops. The sequence continues at coordinate 5,840 of JASSUY010035113.1, read as the reverse complement.
CAGCTGGAAGATGCTCCAAAATGGATGGAAAGATGCACATTGTACTTAGAATTGTTTGCATACATTAAAAACTCCAATGGCTAAAACTCTGGCCAGATTTCCCCCATAGGCACCCATTTCCCAAGGCCACTTTGGTTTTGCTTATTCCACCAGGAGAAAAAGGGGGTGAAACCTCGTAAAATCAGCCCCAACCCTGGGAATGGTTCTTATGGAGGGAGCAGGGAAAATCAGGGTGGAAACATACCCACCAGCTCAGCTAAGAGGATTTGCATCACTATTTAGTGAGTGAGTTGGGTTTAATCAGCTCATCCTCATGGAGCACATGACTTAGGGATGAGTCATGGGCTCGATTTGTTCTCAGGTGAATAAATAAGGTGAATTCTTAACCAATATTGGCTCTAGAACAAAAATGTATAACAAAGAGAAAAAGTTGAACTGCTCCTTTAAATATACCCCCATCTCCAATCTGGTCCCTGTTTCTGTCTATTCTTTGACTTGGTTTTGCCTTTTAATTGAAAATCAAACAATTCACTCTATTTCATGGGGTTCATCTCACCCATATCCCCCTTTCACCACTGGGAAAACTGACTCTTCCCCCCTTTCCCAATGCAACCCAGCCAGGAATCCACTGGGAGCCCAAAGGGTTGTGACATGATCCCTCCACCCATCCCACCTCCCAAAGAGGATGCTTCTGCCCGCGGCTCCACTTGGGGAATACATTTAAATACATCAGTTGGGATTTCAGCACGTTCCTACCAGCTCTTGGCACATGGCTGAGGCATCCTGCGATAGGAGCAATTCCTCAGAGCAGGATGCGAGGCTGGTGTGGATGATTGATGCAAACGTAATGAGGATGGGAGCGCCTTCGCCCATCCCGGGTGTGCTCCGGTTTATTTTTAAGGAGGTGACCTCAGCCCAGCCGTGTTGTGTCATGCTCCATGCTCGGAGCTCAGAAAGTCTTCCAAGGGGATCACAAGTTAAAAATACATGGGTGAGAGGCAAAGGAAAGCTTTTCGGTGAGTGACATATCACAAACCCCAATGAGAGGAAAGGGAAAGAGCCATATTCAGCTTTTCCCGTGCAGAAGCCACTCCTGGGTATTGGGGAAGTTCATGGGAAGCTGCATTAGAGCCTTGCTGGGAAAGTGAGTGTTCCTCCAGCTTTATGGAGGGGCACTGTGGTATCAAAGAGCCCGAATGTGGGGCTGGCTTTGCCTGCCTGAAACCCAGGGCGTTTATTGACACGAAAGGACATAACAATCCCTTTCTGTGCAGGGCTACAGCGCTTCTCATTGCTCCTTCCCCGGGACACAGAAGGGAATTGTTCAGCTCAGGGGCACAGACCCAGCGTGTCCTGCAGCGGCTGCTCCCAAGCAGGTTATTTTTAAACCAAGAGCTGGAATGAAGCAAGATCATAGAGCAAAAGTCTTCCTCCAACAAGCGTGACTTACTGCTCCCGTTTCCCATCATCCAGCTGGCAGTGGGAAGGCTCAAATTGAGTCATGGAATGGTTTGTGTTGGAAGGGACCTTAAAGTTCATCCAGTTCCAACCCCCTGCCACGGGCAGGGACACCTTCCACTAAAGCAGGTTGAAATATCCAAACTTGGTTTGTTTCCCTCCTTTCAAAACACTTTTATTACCAGCACTTATTCCAAAATGGAAAAGTACTTCCAAAAGAGTCCATATATATATATATATATATAAGATGAAAGCTGTTATTTTACCTTCTAACACCCAAATGATGCTGCCAACCCCAGGAGAGGTTAAAGGCACATATTTGTGAGCTGTGTCCCACGCAGGTTATCTTCCAAAGTTGCAGTGCATCATTGGGAAGTCATCAGCCTGAGGCCAGGGAGGGTCCCTCCCATCCCATCCCATCCCATCCATAAGGAGCTTACATATGTCCCTGCCTGGAATAGCAGCAAGCACACGAGCAGAGGTTATTACACTGCTAATCAGATTGCAGCAGCTGGATGAACATTTATAGCCTTTTTAGGACGGTTGTCTAATAGTGAAGGGGAGGAGGGTGCGTGCAGCCTCCAGTGCTTTATAGATCAGGTGCTGCTCTCTGCAGAAGAGAAACTCATGGAATCATAGAATCCCAGACTGGTTTGTGATGGAAGGGAGATTAAAGCTCCCCCCTGGCAGTTAAAGCCATTCCCCTGTGCTGTCCCTCCATCCCTTGTCCAAAGCCCTCTCCAGGTTTCCTGCAGCCCCTTCAGGCACTGGAGCTGCTCTAAGGTCTCCCCTTCAGGAGCCTTCCCTTCTCCATGCTGCCCCAGCCCAGCTCTCAGCCTGGCTCCAGAGCAGAGCTCCTCCAGCCCTCGTAGCATCTCTGTGGCCTCCTCAGGATTTGCTCCAAGAACCCCACATCCCTCTTGTGCTGTTGCCCCAGAGCTGGACCAGGACTGCAGAGGGGTCCCCTCCATGACCCACACTCCTTTGGGTTCAAATTCATACTAAATTACCATGACAAATATTCTTCCTCAAGGCTCTAGCTCTGTCTTTGAAACCCAACAAGAAAAACACTTGCCTGATTCTCTGCTTTCTCTCCCCAAAACCACCTTTTGGTTGTCCCTCCCTGGAGCCTCCCAGCAGCAGGCAGATGTGTGCAGGACCCAGTGTCACATCTGCCCATCCATCCATCACATTGCTATTGAGGAAAGCAGACCAACAAGATGGGGGGACGACAAGCTCACCCCCAGCACCATGACTGCAATGACCCTATTTCCTAGAACAGCCACACACTGATTTAGTTTTTCCATGCCAGCTTTCCACCTTTTAGCTTTAGAACTTCCCTTTGGTCCAGAAGAAAATCCCTCTTGGAAGCAGCATGGAATGTCACATGGAAAGTTTGGGTTGTTTGCTTGTGGTTGCTTGCTTTTCTCCCTGTGATGTTGCTCTCCTGGCACATTACTCATGCCCTTAAGTGCCTCCAGGATGAAGGAATTGCTGGGACTTCTTCTCCCCACTATTGTGGGGTGCGTAGCTGGGGAGACCCTGGAAGTGCATGTATTTAGTGCCCTGCTGCTGTCAGTTTTGCCTCCTGGCCTGTTTCCATCCACAGCAAAAGGCTAAAGGTTTATATAGTCCTTTTGTCTTCTTTATCTTTCCCTGTTTACAGGAAACCTTACAGTTGAGAAGAGCAAAGGAGAAATGCTGCCGATGGCTGCGTGGTCCTCCACTTCAGCACAGAACAATGCTGCGGGTGAAGGTTTCCCTGGAAAACACACGGAAAACCCTTTCTGCTACTCAAAATGGGCCAAAAATGCCTTTTCTCTCAGAGGAGAGCTGTGCTTTATGGGGTCTGCAGTGCTGCGAGCCCCAGTGTGGCTTTATACCATGTAATGACTGTAACAAAGCCTTTGTCAGCCAAGGAAATACCCTGATGAGCCTTCAGGTTCTTAGATACACCCTGACACGGGGCAATACAGCCTGATAGGGCGGTAGCTGTCCCTGCAGCCCAGCTTTGTCCACTCCAGAAGTGACAGCATGATGGGGATGGGCTGTGGGACTTCAGCCCTACCTCCAAACCCCCCCACATTACCCCACAACTCCACTGAATCCCCCCCCGAAGCACTTTAATGCCTTGCCCTGCCTTTGCAAACTGCAGTGCTCCAAGCCCAGAGTTCTGTGAATAAAAGCATTTTGCATGAATTAAAGCAAACCAAAATCAATGAAGAACAATGAAGCGGAGTCAGGTGAAGTTGGGCCCTTTCCTGCTCATCATGAAGTCAGCACTTCCCAGCTCTTACAAGAAAACCCCATCCCATTGATGCCTTCTAACCTGGCACGAACCCCCATTGCACTTAATGGCAAATTATTTCCTCTGTCCCCTGCTGCTGCTTGGGCTGAGGATGGAGAAGGGCCAAACCTCCATTGGAGATCAATGCAGTTCTTGTCTTGCTGCTGGGAGAAGTTTTACCCTGGGATCCATGAGACACATGGATACGTTAAATGGATGCTGTGGTTACACTGGCTTGGGTGGAAGTGTGAACTTGCATAAGGAATTAAGTATTAAGAGTCAATGGGCTTCTCCTGCTCCATTTGCAGCTGAGATCCAACAGAGCTTCAGTATTTCCCCAAACAAGACCAAAACTGCCTCTGAAATACATTATTATGGGAAAACCCTGAGTTTTAGAAGCCATGGATGGATTAATCCTAATCCACCCCATTCCCGGTGCTGTATTGTTTGGATTTTAAATAACCCACTGGAGAGTATTTAAACCAAAACCAGTGAATCAGGAGCCATCTGCCCATGGGGATAAACATGCCTGTGTTGTAAGGAAGAGCTTTTCCAGGCTTGCTGACCCTAATCCTGCTCCTTTTAGTTCATTTTTCCCCTCCAGAAATGGATATTCACAACCCATTTCCCTGCCAGACAGATATTGTTATTATGATGATGTCTCTTTTAACATAACCCAGCCAGATGGATAAACAAATACATTACAGGGTGGCAATCCTCTTTATGGCCAGATATGCTCTGTGGTCCATGGATGGGAGCATCACCAGGACAGCGGTACCTGGCTCTTCTAGGCAGCAAAACCTCAGGAGGGATTTCTGCTTATATTGCATGGTCAGATCAAAGTGAGCCCCAATGCAATTAGTTTCAAGCTTTATTTGCACCTCCCAACCACCATGGACCTGTTACCTATAGCCCATTCTAACACTATAGGATGGGAAAACTCCCCATCCCCTTTAGGCCTCTGCAGCCACACATACCCTCCAAACCAGGGTGCTAAAAAGCCCCAGCTTGCCATGAGCATCCCATATCATTATTAATGGCCTTCTGTGGTGTTCCCCCACTAAATCTCATGGCACCTCAATGTAAAGCACAACTGATTTACACAGGAGGCAGTTCTGGATTCATCCTGTCCTCTGTACAGCTGAACCTGCCTTAATTTCCCATCTATCAACACCCAGAGCATCTATTTCACAGGATAACAGATTTGGAGCTGCAGTTGCCAATTGCCAACTGCACCCTCTCCTCCTCCAAACCCTCCACCCAGAGATTTCCAAACCACCCCCAAACCCTCCTGATCCCATTGTCATTCCCTTGGATAAACCATCCAAGCGCTGACCATTTTCCAGCCACCGCTTTGGCCGCCGGCATTACCTCCCATGGCCATACCTGCCGGGAGGGCTGATGTGAGGTGAACCCCAATGCCCGCTGCGGTATTCCCTGGGAAGGCGGATGGATGCTGGTCACCCCGTGCAGCGTTGGGCTGCGCAGAAGCCAGCTCCTCCCTCTCGCTATTTATTCCTCCCCGTAGCTCTGAGGCTGAATCACCTCGAGCCGACCGAGCAGCGGGATCCCAGCCGGTGAGTGCCGGGGAAAAGGGGGCTTTGGGTGGGATAAATCCAGAGGTGAGGGAGGTTTCAACCCCGAGCAGCACCGCAGGGAACGGGGCTGCTCCTATCCCTGCCATCGCTGCCTAAAAACAGGCATTTCCAGCTCTGAAGGCAGAGTCCTCCTTAACAGATGGAGCTCGGCTGGGGCTTGTTTACTCGGGGTTGATCCAAAGCTGGCGCTGATGAGACCTCGCTTCCTGCTCCCTTTTCCAGAGCTATCTGGAGGGGTTTGTGCTTTCCTATGGCTCTCACTTGCCCAGGACCATTCCCTCCATTGCTCTGTGTGTGTTAAATAACAAAAGGAGATGGGGATTTTTAAAGCCTTGAAACGTGCCAGCCTGCATCCCGCTTCCCTATAGCCCCAGCCCCGATTTCTCACCCTCCATAAGCCCGGAGCTTCCCAGCATCACCAGGAGGGTCTGGATGTCCCCATTCCCGAGCATCTTCCCACCTTCCCTTCATCCCCCCCCCCCCCCCCCCCCCCCCGC
>JASSUY010035112.1:0-74724 GCA_032466535.1 Forpus xanthops | reverse complement strand
CCCTACAGTTTGAACATCATTTTGGTTTTAAGTTCAACCTAGTTTTCCTAAGGCCTACAAAGAAATCTCTCCTCTCATCTTCCTGTTAAAATCCCACTTTTCTTAGTAGGATTACATTTCCTATTTTCCACTAAACCCTATCCTAATCTGCCCTAAATTGTTTGGTCACCCTCTATCATTGGGATAAAATATTTGTGAAACAAGCTAAAAAGGGTCAGGGGAGATGTTTGTGAGCAGAACCCTGTAAAATCAAGGGGAGTGAAGAGTTCAGAAGACATATGTGACCAATTTCCATGGTTAGCTGATAGGAGATCAGTTGCCTGGGGTAAGAGCCAAAACTCATGCATCAGTGAAAATTATCATCCCTTGAATCTCTGGACAGATGTGCACCCCTCATCTGATCCTGTATTATTTTCAGGTGTCCATGTCTTTGCCCAGGTATTGGAGTGGAGGCTTTGAGGCATGCCTTTGGAATATATTTCAGACTCAGACATTGGATAGGGCTATGAGAAAGCTTTTGAATTCACTCCTGACACAGTGCTGATCATTAAGGAAACATATTCAGAACATGCAAAAAGTTGGTCACCATATCTATAGCAGTGTAAACAAGAACAGGTCAGCTCTGTCACTACAAAGCTGAGGGCTAAGGTATGAGAACCATGAACACTACTGTTAACACACATTGAAGCCACTTCAGATTAGTCCTGGGGGCTCCATGTTTTATAGATACAGATATCAGAAATATGCAGAAGAAATGACAAAATCTTCAGGAGATTGTGGGAGCTTACTCTGAAGAAGGCTGGGTGGGAGGAGAGGGCACAGGATCTTAATGCTTTGTCCCTGTTTATTATAACAATGGTCATTTCAAGCACTTATGAACTCTTATTGTATAATGGGCTAATAATTATCCTGGTGGGTCATGTGGTTCAGGGAAATCCTCGGTCCCTTAATACTATCCTTATGAAACACACTTGAAATGTGATGTGAAAATAAAAGTAAAATATTTGAAGTCTTGGGGTGAACAAAGCTCTCCAGATATCTCAGAGGAAAGGAATCCTAGGGACAACTCAAAAGAGATCCAGTTCCTGCTGGAAGGCACGGCACTGTGTCAAGATCAAAGGGAAGATATGCTACCTTCATGTATATTCTATTCAAGCAAAGCTTAAATGGAACCACCTTACTAGTAGTTTTATGTACTGAATTGCATACAACTTAGTAAACTTAAAAAGAGATCTTGATGCTAGATGGAAAAGCGTACTTCCTGCCCAAAGAACTTGTAAAGGGATTAAGAGAGTGAAGAATTTGGCTTCATTTGTTATGTATCCATTTGGTTTTTGTTGGAATATTGTCATGTGGTTTCTCATTAATTCCCAAGAAACTTCTTGGATCCCTATTCCCTGGCTTCTAAGCTCAGGCTTGGGTAATTCTTTGGCAGTGTTTGACAGGTACCAGTGGTACTAGTCAAGAATATGATATCCTCATATCATGTTACTCTATGCTATATTTGCTATGTTTATGTTAAAAAACTCCACTTCTGGAATTTAAAACTCTGCACTAGGAAGGTGAAGATTACGTCTTGGAGTTTCAAAGTATACATAAGGTTGATTAATAGTGACCTAGAGGGTCAACTGAAATTTAGGGCTAGAGTTTCTAGTAATGGAGGAGAAAATTACTGAAAAACAAAAATCCTAATTTTCACCCTTTAGAAGCAATAATAGCCATTGTCAAGTTTCAGAGATACAACACTGTGGAGCTGTCTACCAAAGGAAGTTGCTGAAAGCCCTATTAGTAAAGTCATAGGGAGCAGGACTGAACAAATTTGGGGAAGGTGCCCTGGGGAACATTCAGGAGGGTGGTGATATGATCTGAGGGCTCTTTTGATCTCTGCTATTTCTGATTTTAAACTTTCCTATTACTGCATCCCCAGGAGTGAAATAGGAAAGAAGCAGCAAAATATTTGGAAGTATTGAAGAAGACAAGGGGATATCTACTAATATGAGAAACAAAGCCAGAAGTCGTCATGCTTTTGTATTGGAACAGGTGAATTTCTGCTGTAGACCTGTGGAGAGAACTATCTTTAGAGGTGAATACCCAGAATATTTGCCCAAGGGTCCAGGACATGGGCAGAAGTTCATACCATACTAAATTGGGTAATGCTCAAAGTCACCTAATATATGGGAAGGGAGAAGGGCCTACATGTTAACCTCTGCCTGAAGTCCTCATGAGATACTGATTCTGCCTGGGAATGCCAGAGATGAGAGGAGATGGGGAAAAGGCAAATCTTGTCACACTGGCAGTCCTGATTTTATTCACAGCACAGCTGCAGCTTCTGCCTCTTGAGGCCTGGCTCCATTCTTCTCTTTTCATATACCAGGATGAGGTTGCAGATTTGGTAACCAATACTAGGGGACACAGTGGAGAGGGACAAAGTCCTGGCTGTTAACCAGAGCATTTCAATTTTCTATGTATCTTCTGTGAGTGAACCAGTATAGCTCAACTGATGAGGCTTACAGAAAGAATAAATCAGCACAGTGCCATTGGACCTCCATGATTTATACAGCTGAAATCCTTGTGTCCATATATTCACTTTGCTTCTGTAATTTATTGACTTTTTGTCCTTTTGGCTTGACTCTGCCTTCCTCCAAGGGTATCTATCACACTGCCATTCCCTCTTCACGGTATTTCATCACAAAAAAGAAAGTCACTTACTTTTTGTGGGTTATTTGATGTTTAAGGAGTCTTCCCATCTCCATGTTACTATTTTGGGATAAGAACCAAGGTACTCTGGATGATAATACAAATTAAAGAACACTTGTTTTGTAAAGTATTTCATTATCAAGGATCAGCTATTCCTAAATCCCCACACATGAGAGTCTTAGATCATAAATTGGAGACAGTCTTTCCCTGATGCTGGAAAAATGGCAACTTGGGAAGAAGTACTCAAAGGCTTAAACATTGAAATTGACCTCACAAATAGAATTGGATGTATTTAGTATTTTTATGAATTTAGGATATTTATGAAAATCCTTCTATCTTTTGGCTGAACCATGGCTGTACATCATTGAGTCCATAGGCAATCAGATGAGACTTTTCTCTTTGACATAAATATTTGTGGAAACATCAAGATGATAGGTGTTTCATCTGAAATTGAGTCCAGAAAGATAAACTGGGACTGGCATGAAACTCAAGCATGATTTTTAGCCAACTATTACAGGAGGAAATAACCTGTCAATATATCATATTATGAGGTGGCATGATTACTCATACCTATTTTTTTCGTCCCCAAAGGAGGTAGATATGTGAGAAGGACATGAAAGACATGAAAGGCATTTCAGGTAGAGATTGCAGACAAGAGAGACAGAAGAAGAGCTACTGGGAAAAAGGGAGAGAGATACAATTACTTTTGAAGATGATTGGACAAGTTCAATTTCCACATTGTAGTGTGAATTTTGGATAGTTCCTTTGGCTCATTTTCAGGGTCTACGCTGGTGCAACTGAATCAGAGGCAAGGTCATTGGTTCATGTAAATCCCACTGACATAAACAGTGGAATTTGATTGAGTTTGGTAGTCACTTCTACTCACTTGGTTTTTAATACCACAAAAAAAATCAGAGAAAAAATAGATGTCCTGAGTTCAGCAGTAGCAGTAATTTTTCTCCTTGTTAGTAGCTGGTGCAGTGCTGTGGTTTTGACTTTCAGCCTGGGAACAGCGCTGATAACACCTACGTTTTTAACTGCTGCTCAAATGTTCAGTCTGACCAAGGACTTTCTGAGTCTCATGCTCTGCCAGGGAGGAGGGGAAGCCGGGAGGAAGCAGAGACAGGACACCTGACCCAAACTGACTAAAGGGGTATTCCATACCACAGCACGTCATGCCCAGGATGTAAAAACTGGGGTCAGAGACCAGGAAGGGCTGGATCACTGCTGGGTCAGGCTTAGTATCTGTAGCAGGTGGTGAATGGTTATATTCCTCTGTTATTTCCCTTGTCATTGTTATTGTTGGTAGCAGTAGTGGTTTGGGTTATACCTTCGTTACTGGACTGTTCTTATCTCAACCTGTGGGAGTTACATTCCTTCAGTTCTCCTCCCCATCCCCCTGGGAGCTCAGGGGAATAAAGAGGGGGGAGTGAGAGAGAATTGTGTGAGTTACAGCTGGGATTAAACCACGACAATAGGTTATCTCTGAGTTAAGCCCCATTATGCAATCTGCATGCCATTAGTTCCACAGTAATTAACACAGGAGAAATCAGGGATATAAGTGTTATCATTAACAATGAGAGCTGGGCTTGACAGCATCATGATCTGCATCTATATCTTACTGTGTGCCCATTCATGTGATTGAAGAAATAGCCCCAGCATAATTAATAATCCTTATATACTTGCAGTTGTGGGGAACTGGCCTCCAATGAGATGAGTATTTTAAAGTAGCATTGCTGCCACTAGTATCTGTGAAACAATCATAACATTGCATTAAGTTTTTGTCTCCCAGCTATTAGTTGCCACTATCTTCATATTTAAGTTCACCTCCTATATTTCAGAAGGAAACAGTCCAGGGCACTTTCCTTGGGTCGGTTTACTACTTGTCAGTTGAATGATGGAGACAAAAACCTGACAAGATGTACCTTTGTAAGCTGCTGTGACTGTTGTACAAGTAAGTACCTTGGGCAGCTTGAGTTTTTATATGGCTTTCTCAATATTCCTCCTCCCAAGCAGGACTGAAAGAACAGGCTGGACATCATTTGCTGCTGCTGTAAATCTTTTTCACATTCTTATTGTAGAAAGAGTAATTTCATTTAACAGTCTTTCAGGGAATAAATGTTGGAAATATTTTGAAAAAAAGCTCGCGCAGGCTGAAGGTACTGATAGGTTGCAACTGCCTAATTTGGTGAACCCGTCTGATACCATCAGGAAACCATTATTATTACCATTAAAAAGGACCAATTGCATTGTTAATATTATACTGTAGATATTATTGGCCCAAACAAATAAGGGTAACAATTCTGTTTTAATATAGAGAAAGTACTGATACATTTATTCATTGCTTAAATCCTAGCCACTTATATTGTAGGATTTCATCTCTCTGCGTTTGGTTGTCATGTATTTCCTGGCACTTAAGCAGACTCTTCAGTTAACCATAAGTTTGGTAGCTTCTCCTGATTCTTAATTACAGCAGTAAAACGTTAGGAACAGTCCTGCTTGTCAAATGCTTTAAATGCCAACCTGTTTTAAAGCGGCTTGCTTTATAAAAAAAGATGTTTGTCAAGTCACAGAGGCAGGGAACATATGTGATCCATTTTGCAAGAGTGAAATATAAGGATTTACCTAAGGACACAGGAATTTTGTGAGGTAATATTTATAAATGTCACAGGTGTTGTGGTAATTGTAAATTAGCAGCCTTACATCATCGTTCTCTAATTGGCTTTGCATTCTGGTCTCCACACAGTTATCCAAATGGCAATAATTCCATATCATGCTTGAAAGCAGAAAGAAACAACTCTTTTGACCTGGGAAAAACAACCTGAGTGACTTCCACTGCAGTTTGGAGATGTGAGCTTGGAGGACAGTGCTTGGATTCTGAGGACACCGCAGTGTATTTCCACAGCTAGCAAAATGACCTGAACTCTTGCAAGAAGTAAAAACTCATGGAACATACAAAAGTTATCTTCTTCAGTGAGTAAATAAATTGTGGCATCTGACATCCAGCTGGTTTATACGCAGTGGAAACATTAACTCCTTACATTAATTGAAGTCTGTGATTTTAAAATTCACAGATGTCATGAAATGCAGATTTAAGGCTCCTGTTAAGTCAGCCAGTACTATGTCCCTTATGCCTGTGCTGCAAAAGGATATAGAAAAAAGGGAGGTGGGAATGTACATATTGGATAAATAGAAATACCATTCAAAATCTGAGTCCAAAAAGCACATAAATACATGTTTACCTTTAAGACTATGATTTACCCTATCCAAGTCTAATAAAGTGAATGGAACCATTCATATATGTTAAAATTAAGCACATGCTTGAGACTTTCACTGGACTAAGGATTCTCTGTCCTTTGAGATTTGTAGAGAAACATATTTTGTAATGTAAAAGGGACTTCTCTGTCTATTCTCAGAAGCAGAACTGTCTAGATTATTTTCTAGATTTTAGGAACCTTAAAAACTTTACCCTTTCTATATTCTGGTTAAATAATTCTCTACAGTGTTAATAAAAAGGTGTCAGGAAATTTGCTTGCACATCTTAATTCATTAATTTCTTGGACTGTTTGTAACTTCTTTTTATTCCCTCTTCAAGTCAACAGAAGTGCCCACATAAGCACGATTCATGCCTTTATTATTAATGAAGACATAAAAATACTACTTTCATTTAGAAAATTCAGAGTGCATTAACTTGTGGGTAGTTGTCTTTGTGACAGGGCTAATCTTACTTGCAGTTGTCAAGGTATTAAACAGCATGCAGCACACTGGGATTTGTAACATGCACCTGGTTGTAGATGAGAAATTAGGTACTTCTTGCAAGCAGCAATATCTGCAAACACTAAGTAAATTTAAAATGAACAATTATGTTCTCCATAACTTTATTAAATATGTTCAGATGAAAAATGAATAGAGGTCTAACCTGTGTAGTTGCACACCTTGTTGTTGTGAGGAAGGTCAGCTTCCTCCCGCTTGCATTTAAGGGGCTTTAATACTGGAAAAAAAACCTGGATACTGAGAAAAGTACATCAGCAACTGTACAGAATTACCTTTCCATACAAAAGAGCTTTTTCAGTCTTTTCATCTTTTATTCCATCTGTCTCAAAGGAGAAGATTTACAAGGACAAGGAAGTAGAGCAATTAAGATTCAGAAAGTTGACTGTTATCATAGAATCTAACCCAAAAGTTTAGAAGCCAGCATGATACCTGGGAATCTGGCTGAAGTGGTCAAGTTACATGAGGGGTAGTCACAGCAAGAAGAGAAAAGTGCCTCCTATCAGAAACCAACATATATTTAAAAATTGAAAGGTGTCATTTGTTATGGCATAAGCCATAATTTATATATGTCATAAGAAAGAAGCAGAGTGTAAATCAAAAAACAAATGCAGAGCTGAATAGTCTGGATAGTAGACTATTACTAGAATAGTATGACCATTATAGTTGCATTTTGTGGATTAGTTAACTAAAGAAACGTGAAACTTTTTCATGTATAATACTGGCAACTGAGTAGAAGTTTCCAGTATTCCTAATTTGATGCATGTCTTAGAGGGGAAATATTCATGTATGATTGGAAGATCCAGTTAGCATGCCCGAGATCTTTCATTGCTCCAAGCCTAAGCATTAACATGACTATAGTTGCTCCAGAGAATTCACATAGACCATGAATCAATGAGCACACCTGAAGTTGTGTGTTTAATTGTAACAGTTCACTTGCAAGCACTCAACAGAGAAATATGTGGGTGGGCTCTAGGGCATTCCAGTTCCGCAAGCACAAGGGGGTCTCACAAGTATGGGAATTTGGGGCTTTCCTCTGGTGAGGTGATGTGTTCCTTGACACACTGTGCAACACAGTACTTGCCATTGTCCTGACAATTTGCTGTACCATGTTGTTTGCCTGACCATGGACAGCTGGAGGCTTTGTGTTTTGAGTGCTTTGGCTCAAGGGCTTTCTTTTTAATCACACATTTGTCTTTTAGTCAAACAATATAGTTCACACCAATTTTACTCAAAGTACTAGATGTTTTCCCAAATACTTTTTAAATCATTTATTAGAAAAACAAAATTGATCTAATGTTGACTAAAATTTCAGACGTGTTTTTCTAATTTAATGCATTTGTTTGCAGTGTTTAAAATTCAGATTTCTAAACCATTTAGCTGGCTGGATCTCCAAGGGCTTGGGTGTATGTCACTGAGAGTTTAATGTTACTGGTAAAGAGTAAACAGTCTTCTGTGACAGATTAATTATGGAGGGTTGCCTTGCAAATATTGAATAACTGATAGAGATTCAAATCTGAAGTAAATATAAACTGACGTTATTTACTTGAAGTTTTCTGCCCTCCCTTGGAAAAGTAATGCCTATTCCCCAAACGTGTTCAGGAGAAGAATGTAAGTATGTTTGCTGCTATCACATCCTATTTCACTTTTGACAGTGAAAGCATAAGCCTTTCAGGGCACCCTTTCTCCTGTGCTCACTTACATCTTCCTTACTCTTTAAGTTTCTTACCACAGCTGGTAGCTTTCCATTTCAACGACTAGATCAAGGCTAACATGGCTGACAAAGTACAACTCCCCCTTGCCCTCTCCCTGGCCTCGTTCTGTACTCATAGCTGTGCTGATAATTTGGAATTAAAGAGCTAATCTCTATGCCCAGCATTAATCACTTTGGCTTTAGGGGGATTTTTTGCAAAATGCAGAATGAAGAGTTGATCAACCAGACCCTAAAGGCTGATGAGGGAGATAAGAAGCCATAAAAAACAGGCAGCCAGGAATAGCCTGAGTATCCACCGATTCTCAGAGCACAAGTCTTTTGCTCATTCATTGCTTCCTGTTTACCAAATTACCAATATATGCCGTTCTTGGGTCTTCATGTTTAGAAGTGGCAGCCAACCAAATGCAGGAAGCATTGCCTAGTGTGTTGCTCTCTGGGGCTCTCACTTTTGTAACTGTGTCTTGTGGCTGATGTTGGTATTTTCATTGTGGAAATAAATACAGAAGGCAACAGTCAGAGTCCAATCCCTGGCTGGCTGCATTTCCTACAAAAATGAATTAGCAAAGAATGAAGTGAACGTGATTGCATTTTATGTTGGTTTCTTCCTAATAACTTTTGAGTCTAGAGGCCAATTTCAACTAAATTTGACAGAAGGTGAAAGGATCTGAGATTATCAGCTTCCTACAAAGCTGGAGAAAATCAGCATCTGGATAGAGGAGATAAAGCCAAATGAGTGCCCCTGCAGATGGAAAAGCAAACAGATTCATTCAGTCTGACAGGAGCCTGCTGGCCACTGAGCATGGGCTACCCATATCACTGCCTTTTGCTTAGTGAATGTGCCTTAGAGGAAGTGGGATGGAGATACTGAACAGTGAAGGAATACTTATCCAAAACATATGCATATATTTTTTATCAGGAAAGATTTTGTAGAGAAGAAAGCTCAGGAATGCATGAATTTTTGGCAATACTAAAAGATTGCAGTCCTGAGCATGCAACAGTGCAAAAGCAAATACTTCACATTCTTTTGTGGTCCACGCTATGCTTAAGTTGGCCCTGTGTATGAAGCTCAGATTAGTGTAGGTGATATGAGGAATCCTAAGATAAAAACAGGATACAGAGGTAAAGTTTATAGACAATTTTCTAAATCTATACATTAGCTTCATTTCTTATTGCCTGATTTCCCTGGCTCTGAATACCTGAAGCTCTCAGCAACTTAAAATAGGTACTGGCATTCAACTCAGTTCTTTTTAGATGTCGATGTGAATGTGGACTTGAAGGAATAATTCTAGATACCAGAATTTGGTTTTGTGATCTGATTTTTAGAGATGATGAAAATGGGAAGCTCCCAGCTGAAGCTACATGAATCTGATCTTTGACAAAATCATTGAAAAATGACCAAATGCATGGCTGAAAGTTATCCCTCACTCTTCATTTTGGACGGGAGGAATTAGAACATTGAGTTTTAATGTGAGAGCATAGCAAACGGAGAACATTTCTGAAAAACAGTATAATCTCTTGTTCTAGTGAAAATTTGCCTTCATTAGCTAGGAAATTATCAGCAGACAATTAGTAATAGGGGTAATACAGTGTCATTGTATTTGGGAGATACTCCATTGTGAAACATGAAAAGACAAATCTTCAGCTCCTACCTCTACTGCGGCCTCAATTTTGCCACAGCCACATTTTAATACAATTAGAAGTATGGAGTCCAACAAAACTCTTCTGGTTCCTTCCTCCTTCCCTCTCCTGTTCCATGTGCCCACCATGGGCAGGTTGCAATTAACTGGGCTGTTGTTATCAGTTACCATGGCACTTCAGGCTCTCGAAGAGACAGAACTGCAGTTGTAGCACAATAGTAGGAACTCCATGAGCTCTTAGGTAGACATTCCTTAACCAGAAGAGCTGAGTGAGGAGCAGTGTGAAGCCACACTCTTCCTGACTTCCCTTCATGAGACTCAGGCTTGGTATTTGAAGGAGAGAGAAACTTTTCTCTTTTTCTTTCAGGAGTATTTTGGACTGAGGCTATGTGGAGGACCTCACCTTAGGTCTCACAACTCATATAAAGTTTGAACAACAAAAAAAAAAAGCAAATTGCTATAAAACCTGTAAGCTCCTGTTATCCATATAAGCAAGAAAGTTGAGTGGTTTTGGCAGAGGATCTGTTAAAAGCATTCCAGAACAATCTGAAAATGAAACGCACTGCACAAAGACATTTTAGATACTAGAAGTGGACATAATTAAAGTGTATTTAAAATGAGAAAATAGTGAAACAGCAACTTTGTTGTTTGCTGCAGGGACACTGGCAAAGGAATAAGATCTGTCCCATTATGAATTTAGTATTTAAAGGGCATATATAATAAGATTTTTAAAGTAGTTTGCTATAGAAGACTGTCAAATGACTTCTAACACAGTCTTACTTGGGTTCAAGATTTAACCACTAAGGTCCTGACCTGCAAAGGTTTTTAAACGTAATTTTTCTATTTACTGAATGGCAATAGGAATCTGTGCAGGAGGTACACCTTTGAGGATCTAGACTTATATTTTTATACTATGCGGGTTGGTATGCCAGCTGAATGAAGTAATGGATATACGGTGTCCTTCTACTTTGGTGGGTCTCTATTCACATCAAATCTCATTTCTCATTTGCTCTCATCTCAAAGTAAAAGGAAGCTTCATACAAGAGTGTATCTCCACATGTTCAGACTCTGAGATGGACTTTTGGCCCTTAGGACAAATTCAGATGTGCAATAGGGTAAAGGTCTCCCCATTTCTGATGACCCATGTAGGGCTTTACAGAATGATTTTATGTAGGACTGTCCCTGCTGGCCTATGCCACTCGGGTTTACTACTGTGCAAATGCAGAAGCTCACAAGATGACAGGGTTCTTTGATGTTTCCAGACTTAGTTTCTGTAATACCTTCTGGTGTCCACAGGAATAGTATAATCACTGAAACATTATTTTTTGCTTTTCAACCCTAAGAGAGAATCTTCTCTTTGTCATTGTTTGCTCCATGTGGGTTAAAAATGAGCATGTGGATCTGCATTGGAGACAGCCTTAACAGATATGATCAGGGAATCTTATATAAGATTTACTTGTGCTTCCTACTGCACCATCACCATCTTGCTATGAATGCCAGAAGACTAAATCATGACATTTTTCTTCCTCACTATGAAGAAAAGGGCACAGAGAAGAGAGAAGCCTGAGTGATCATTAGCTCTCTCCCCCTGTATGCTTCTGATGTTGAAATCTGGCAGCTCTGGTTTCCGTGGGATTTTGTGTGTGTGTGCTTGGAGTCTGTCTTAATTAGCATGGTTCATTGCTAGGTGAGAAAGAATAATGCCTGGACGTACAGAGCAAACATAGCTGGAGTATCAGGATACAACTTGCTGGAGGAGAGTGAAATGGTAGCTGCTCAAGACTTGCAGACCTTTGGCAGGGCTGTAAAAATACAAATAATAATGAAAGAAAGGAGACATTCTGACCCTAGCAGCAGCAGGATGCCTTTGCGTGCAAGTCCATCCAGCATCTGACTAACTGTCTCGTAAGGTCTATGTGGAATGTGAGAAGATTTGCAATAATCCCTTACAGAAACAAGACA
Organism: Forpus xanthops; assembly: GCA_032466535.1. Classification (NCBI taxonomy): domain Eukaryota; kingdom Metazoa; phylum Chordata; class Aves; order Psittaciformes; family Psittacidae; genus Forpus; species Forpus xanthops. Next base: position 62,943 of record JASSUY010035112.1, on the reverse strand, counting down.
GAGGACTTAACAGCCGAAAATGGCTCATGCAGCAAGACCTTGGCAAAGGAACAAGCCTGTGCATACTTCCATATGGAGCTGAGCTATAATCCTTTTGTTCAGCTTGGCCTCAGCCCTACTGCCTGAGTAATGCCTGCCCAAGGCCAACTGCCCAACAACTGACTGACTAGCTCTCCAAGGTAAGGAAGAGAGAGCTGTGCCCACTCAACAGAGCAGGGCAGGCCTGCAGGTATTCCTTGAGAACAGGTTCTGGCCATGATGTTCTGTCCCTCTCCTGGGTGTGGTGTGAGAACCTGAGGTACCTTTTGCAACCTCTCTTTCTGTATGTCATTTCTTTTTTATGTCATCAGTTCTCCCAGCATCAGTCTCCCAGCACTGGAGCAGGAGTCAGCCTACTGTACTGGGTCCTGCAAGTGTGAGGACAACATCTGTGATCATTGCACAGGGGAGACGAGTCTGCAGCATCTTGCTTGTGCAGCACAGGACCAGTCTGTGTTTTGGTTTGTAGGCAGAGCTTAGTCAGGTAAAATTATTTTAGCTCCCCCATATTTTCACCTGAGTAAGCACAGTGTGCTGCAAAGTCACAAATTAATTCAAAGTCAACCTTTCTAAGGTTATTCATACTGCTCTTACAGTTAAGGACTTGGAGGACCAAAAAACTAAAGCTTCCCAATACTAGTTCCAATGCCTATTAGTTCTTGGTGGTCTGTGACAGGAAGCGGGGACAGCCCAAGTGGTGTGTCCTGCCTGCAACATGTCCCAGCCCTGCTTATCACCACACTTCACACTTACAGCCGGTAGCTTGTTTGTGTTTCATGCTTAACTTCTCTCCCACTATCATTTATTTCTGCAGCGCTTTGGTGAGGAATGCAGCCTCGGCTACTGCACTGGCAGTGTAAATACAGCCAGGACCTGGCTTCTGTATGTATGCATTTGAGTGTGTGCATGCACATATATATATGTACAAGAATAACAATTCTGTGAACACTTTAGTATTAGAGAGAAAGCAGAGAGGCATAATCAAGGCATGCTTTTTGGGGAAAAAACAGAGGAAGAATGGTTCGTCATTGCTATTTAACTTGGAGTATTTCTTAAAATAAAGCCCAGTTTACAATAATAAATAACCAAGGTACTGTTCAACTTTGGCGTGTTATATTCCAAGTGGAAAAAGATCATCTTGAAGCCATGCAGCCCTCACTCTTTAGCACAGAGTTAGCTCTCCTCCAAATAAAGCCATACAACCAAGACTGCTTTTCTTTTTATAAAGAAATCTCGGTTTGGGGGGCAAAAGGAAAATATGAATACAGCTCTGGAGCAGTGCTCCTGGACCCGGACTCTTATAATAGCCCTAGAAAAACAGGGCAGATGATGTCATGGCAGCTGCTGATTGCCTGACAGACAGTTTCCGCAGCGCAACATGAGGCCCTTTGGTCTCCTTGTCAGGGAGATTGGCAGCTGAATGGCACCAATGAGCGCTGGACTGTATTCCCTCTGGGAATGCTGCCCTCATTGATGGACGGAAAGCAAAGGGAAAGATTGTCTTTGAACCTGAAAAGAATCTCCTTTTTTCTCCCTAAAGCTCCTGCCCCCGCTCTCTGCAGCTCTTTTTTCATCCCCTTTTTTTTAAAGGTGTTTTGTTCTACAGCAGTTACTGAGCTTAATGGAACTGAATGACTTTTCCCCTTCACAATCTGTCAGTCAAAAGCTCAACTCCAGAGCTGTTAAATGAAGTCCTTTCAGAGTCAGACAGAGGAGGAATGTGTCAGTCATCCAACAGACCCTGTTGTGTTTTAATCTGTTGGAGGGGTGATAGGGAGAGCAGCAGGGCTCGGCTGGGGCACATTCCCAGCATCAGCTAAGAGGCCCTGACAAATCCAGGTGCTGGAGCCAAGAAGGCAACTGGTCATAATCACAAGTGAGGTACGGTGTTTGGAGCCCCCAGACGCTCGGCTTTGCAATCGGCTGTGAGATGTTTGGGCAAACATTCAGCAAAGGTTTTGCCATAAGCATTCCTAGCAGAAAGCCAGCCTTTAAGCACAGGGTGGGTCTGTGTAAGGCATGGCTTTCAAATTAATATAATTCTTAGCTAAAACACTGGAGACAGTAATCCTTTGGATGAAATGCACTTAAGTGGACTATGATTCCAAGCCATTTCTGCCGAATTACCTTAATTTTTTGAGTTTCCCCCATTATATGACATTCCATTAATCTTACCTATTAGGTTAAGACCGATGTGCAATTTGTTCCAAGGCTGAACAGTTGGTCCTATTCACTCAAGCACCAGTGTTTCACTGCACATTATGAGAAGTGCCCACTGTTGCTCTAATGAGAATAATGATCCTCTACTTGCATTTCAAGGGTTTGCTATTTCATCTGGCTTTTTTATTTTTCCATTTCGGCAAGGGAGTAGATTTAAACAAACAGCTCCTGTTCTTATCAGATCTCATAGGGAATGTCTTTTACCTGTTTCTACAGGGATGGCAAGCGGTGGTTCTGCACACAGTGTAGTTCTGTGTTACTGTGGCAGCTGGACTCCTAAATCACTTGAATACGCTGATTTCCCATCTGTACCAAAGTGGGTTTATATCCCCTGCAGTGTTGCTGTGGTTCCCCTCTGTTTGTATGGACCCATTTTCTGATGCCAGGTCCAGCAGTCAGCAGAAGAGAATGATGCCCAGGAAGGATGCTACATAGGAGTAGCACCTTGTTTCCCATCCTGCCTGTTCCCTTGTCTGCAAAGTCATGGAAAACCTGTGGCAAGTCACAGCTTGTCACTCACTAGCTTAGACAAAGTCTAACTTGTCAGCATTTGCTTAAACCCTGCAAATGCTGCACCAAAATGTTTCCTCTGCCTTCTCCCTCTATGCCCCAACAGATTTCCCTTTTATTTGCTCAGAGCAATGGAGCTCCATTTGTCTGCAGATCTGTGTCCAGTCCTGGGCAAGGACTGTTTCAGTGTGTCAGCTGTTTCTAGAAAGATCTTTCATGGATGCTGATAACTATGGCTATAGAAAGTGTTATTACAGAAAGTGTCAGGCAGAAAACTGCATGCTCTGGTTTTCTAATGGGTTAAACTCTGAAATGCAGGGCTTGCTTGGGCAAAGCACTAACAGCAGTGCATGACTGATATGCTGACAGAAGAGATTTACAGTGTTGGCAGCTTTTACAATAAATTTTCAAGTCAGTGGGTATGTGCTAGGATAAACAGAGCGGTTTCCTCTCACTGAACTAGAACAACAGAGAGAGCTAACAACCAGCGGGGTACAGGGCCCTGGCAGGGATCTAAAGGTGTGTAAGGAGTCATCTCTGTCTGGTCTTGACTTGTTTCCTTTCACAGTCAAAGGAAAAGATCAGACAAAGATAAATTTCTGGAAAACTGCTCAGGTGCCCCTATATAATGTAGTTGAGAATAATGATAAATGGATAATAACCTGAGTTCACCCCCACTAAGCCACATAGGATAGTCCCAACAGAGATTGTGAGTTGAAGTTCTTTGAATTTGGCCACGAAAAGTGGTCTGCATTTGTTTAGATGAGCTGGAATTATGTTCTCTGGAAACCAAGGTGCTTTATAGATTAACTGAATTAATAGGGTATCTTCTTTGCCCCAAAAGGAAGAGGCTGCAGTGTGTCTGGGATGGCCAACACAAGTTTATAAGAGGGGAGCCAGTTTTATCTGCACTCAAGGCTAAGCTTCAGGCGGAGGGAGATGTGGGAGGGTATGAGTGAATGGAGTCTGTTGTCATGTAGATTATTTATCCTCTATGTGGAGAGGTAATTAGGCCCAGAGGGTAGTCCATCACTGTCCTCAGGCTGGGTCAGTGGAGACGAGCTGGCTCCTCTTCCAGTGATACTTAGAAAAAAAGCTGTGCTGCACACTGGGCCCCGTGTGGAGCACATGGCGATGGTGCATCTTGATGTGGTCACAAAGGTCACCGTCCCCACTGAAAGGCAAGAAGAGCCTGAGGAGCAGTGGCTGACAAAGGCGGTGGCCTCTTGTCTGCACACGGACAGGAATGTAATTGCTGAACATAAGCTGTCCTTGTTTCACAGAGAAGGATCAGACAGCCCCGTTGGGGTTCAGCTGATCTGAGGAAAGGCCTAGCCCTTTATGTGTATTGAAAACCTCTCTGTAAAGAAAGGTTCCTTTAACTGTGCCTTGGCTGATAGCTGAAACAAAACCCAGCCACAGTGCCTGGGTTAGCCTGCATCATGGACTGCAAAATGTGGGAAACAGCATTTCTACACTCAGAATTCACTGAGATCTCCTCAGTTTGGTTAGTGTGCTTGGCCTTTTATTGCTGTTTCGTTTTTTGCTCAGTTCCACAACTTACACTGAACTAGAGTATTTCCTTTTCACACAGGTCTGTTATCCTACATTTTTAAGTATTTATAATACCCCATGCACATACAGGCAATAAAAATATCATTCCTATCATTGTTGATAGGAACAAATGATGTTTCAGTTTGGATGTCTGTCTATCCTGTCTGCATGGCCAGCCACAGAAAAGTCATCCAGCCCCAGCAGCTTGTCACTCACTCAGCTAAGGAAGTTTCAAACCATAACAACATATGCTTAAAAGTGGCTGGACTGCCACTGAATTGCAAAGGCTCAATTCAACCCATATAAATGAAAAGTTTTAATGTTGGCATAAAAGCATTTACAAGCTGAGACATATATTATAATAGGAATGAAAATAAACCCTTAAAAAATCTGCACCCCATTTGTTCAGGCTGTGCCTGAATGTTCCCATGCTGAGAAGCACTTCTTGCCATTTATTAACTGTGACTTTAACTAGAAAGTGAAGCTGTTCATTCAAATAAATTGCATTCCTGGACCTCCTACTGGAATAGCTGTCATTTAGCTGAAGGGCCGTGTGTCTCAGTGACACATGTGCCAGCAGTAACGGCTGCCTGACAGTGCCAGGTCCTTGTACATCTGATATTCCCCACTCCTTGCTCTTGGTGCTGAACACAAGCCCTAAAACTTCCCTGTGTGCTGCCTTCCTGTTTCAAGACAGAATACAAAATATTTTTTAATAAGGTGTTACTGCTTGTTTTTAAACGTTTGTGCCTCCATTTTTCTTGACAAAAATCTGTGAACCTGGACAATCAAGTAGTTAGTCACACACACACACACACACACACACACTTTTAAACACCATTAGCCCCATCTTCACTCAGCACCATCTGCAGCTGCACAGCGCATTACTGATATATATGTGTGTGGATACATTTTAGGGAGAAGTTGTTAAAAATCTGTACTTTTATGCTCAGAAGGGTTAGTATGTGTGTGTGCCCTGCTAAACATACAGGAGGAAAAGTGCGAGTGTTCCTGCCTGCCAAATAATGCCTGCAAAATCAGGTTGAAAGCCCAATGAACAGGAGATCCTTCCTTCATTCATTTCCTTAAGACCTAATATGCTGTCACGTTCTTCTGGTTATTGTTAAAGAGGAAAGAAAAGTTTCAAAACATCTCGCTTGTAAAGAAGCTTTATTACCCCTAAAAATAAACGACTGAGTGGGTTGGGAAGACCCTCATCTGTGGTACAGTGACTTCAAGCAGTGAGCTTGGAAATTGTGCTTTTAATCCAGTCATTTAATTTCAACCAGGTGCTGCTGCCTGTTCTCAGGACCTGGGGGGTAAATCCTGATGGTGGATTTGGGATCCAGCTTACTCCAGAGAAGGGTGTGCTGCTTTTCTTGCTGCTTGCAGTGGCAACTTCAGATCCCCATTGCTGAAGGAAGAGGTAGCAGCTTGGTGCAGTAGCGGGTAGGAAGAGGCCAGGGCTGGGTTTCAGTTTCAGTTAACACTGGCTCGCAAGCCCCGCTGCTGTAGATAGACACTAGTTTTTGCATGGGAACTGAAATACTCTTTTTTACTGACATTTTCCACTTGGAGTATTGCAGACCACAAGGTGGCATCTTCTTATCCTGAGTGATACTTACGCTCCTCCATATGAGGTCCTTCCCAGGGCCTTGAGCTGTGCTTGGACCTGCACAACCATATTCTTTCAAGATGTTTAAGCCTCTTTTCATTAATTTTGCTTCAGTTCTTCCGATGCAGCTCTTGACCCTTGCTGTTGAGTTTATGGCAGGGTATTAAACCGGCACCTCTGTTACATGTTAAGAAAACACTTGAAACCGGAGACCTTGGCAGACTTTCTGCATCCTTTCAGTGAGGGCATCCTTTGAATGTCAGGCACAGTTGAGTACAGTGGGATACAGTGGCCAGACATTACAGTGCCAACCCCATCACCTTCCCACAGGCTGGTGGGTTTTCCTTTGCCTTCAGGATGAGTGGCAGCTGTACCCTGGGAGCATCACCCTTGTGAGCATAGTGAGAACAACAGGTTTATTCCAGAGTTCTTGTGTTGCCCCTGCAGAGACCCAGGAGCAGGCCTGGCCCAGCAAGGGCTCTTTGTCTTTTCCCACTCTTTTTTGGGCAGAAATAATTAGAGGCGCAGTTGAAGTAACTTCAGTGTCTAACTACTTGATTTGAAGGCACAATTAAGTACCTAGACATATAAATAGCCTAAATTGGACCTTTTAGTTAATGACCAGAACAGCAATAGGGGCGAGGTTAGGAAACTTTGACCTTGTATCTGAAAATCAGCTATACTGTACATTTAAACTCCCTAACTGTTTGAAACCTTACACACCCTGGCTTCTAGTCAAATCTGTAAATGTCAGTTTTGCTGACCAGGAGTCCATGTGCTCTGGGGACTGTTTATTGTGTAACAAAATGCCCTTCTAGAAGAATTAATGTCACCCTGTCTTCTTACCCTTTCAGTCAAATGTAGTGAAACATGGAAGAAATGCTCCTTTCCCCTGGGCTCAGTGTTGTGGAATCATGTCGGAGGTGCAATGCACTTACCCTACCTTGCTGGGGGCACCAACAGTTCCAGTTGTACAGCCCAGTGAACCTCCTGGAGATGTGATGAGCCAGTTCTCACTCAGATGGCCTGTTAATGTTCTCAGGATAATTTGGGTTAAGTAACCATGAGCAGGGTGAGCAGCTACACCAGACTGCATCTGCTTGAGTCACATGGAAATGCAAAGTCCTCTGCTAAAGTAATGCATCAGACTCTTCCGAGAAAAAATTCATTTTACAGAGGGAAAAAAAAAATAAAAATCTGTGAGGTTCAATAGCATTTGGAACATACAAAGAAAGACAGGAGTCCTGGATTTGGTGGGATGAAAAGGTTCCTTCATCTGTGCCCATGAAACAAACCATTTCTTCCACCGGCAAAATCCAAAATGTGTTGTGAACCTTTGAACTCAGCAATAATCCACATCAATACTTCCTGGGAACTGCTGTTATTATGAATTCATGCAGCCATCTGGATACGTGAAGCTATTGTTAAACATGATGTTTATATGACATCATATATACCTATGCCTGTATAAAGAAAGAAATCCAGTTTTCTGCACCAATGATCTTCTGTTTTGAAATCGAACACATTTATTTTCCATCCTTTTATGATTAATGTATCCTTCCTTAACCATCCTCTAGCAAAATTGTGAACTCTTTAGAAAACATTACATCTATATATCACTATCTAATACTTATGAACGTGCTTTCTTTCATCCTCTTCCCTGGACCTGGACTCTCCCAGGGGTCCTCAGATCACAGGCTGAAAACCAGTGGGTGGGATATACGTTTTTTACCACCTGGGACAAAAGATGGAGTGAAGCTGTTAATATGCCTTTTGAAGGGAGCATCAGGCCACACACACCACTCTTTTGTCATGAGCTGGTGGAGTGCAAGCGCTCCTACTGCAGAGCCCTTTCCTTACAGGACAGCAGTGTCACCATGATGAAGGAACAGGCAGGACATTTCTCTGTTATAGACTTGTGTTTAGCTCCATTAATAAACAAAGTTCAGTTACCATTTTGTAACAGATGTGACATGAATTGTGCTTCCTGTTATTTCCATCAGCCCGAAGGGCATCAAGATGTCAGCTGGGAAATACCTCCAACAGTGCGCTTAAGTCTACAGTAAGTGGTTGCTTATGTTACTATACACACACAATACTCCAGGCACATGGGCCCTTATTTTGGGCATGCAGGTTGCTGGTTAGCAAGATGGAATGCAAAGGCAGGTCTTGATGACTGCCAGGACTTGGTCAGTGTCTTGGCTTTTCAGAAGGGCATTTTGGGAGTGTTCATGGGGTGGGTGGTGCAGCAAGGCAGCCTGCACCACCAGTGTGGTTTTAATTCAACTCCGTACATGTAGGGACAGATTCAGCAGCCTCCTCTGCTCCTTGCTGCTCAGTTCATGAAGTCACTCGTTCTTTCAAAGACCCATTCCTGCCTCGATAAATAGAGCTTTCCATTGCCATTGCTTATTTTACTGGGGGGGAGGCATCCTCTTTGTGTCACCTTTCCCTTTTTTTAATTTCAGCCTCTTATGGACTACATGCTGGTTTGTGAAACCTGCCAATCTGAATGAGTAGCCCAGGGAATACAAGTTCCTATGGGATAAATGCTCTAACTTATGACTCATGGTCTAGAATAGTAAAAGCTGATGCATAAAGGGCCCTGGGCACTAACATACCACCAATGTTTTAAATTTATCTTCTGCAAATGAGAAAGATGTTTTTCTTTAAGACATACAAAAATATACCAGCTCAGTGTAATCTAAATGAAGTTATGTGGGAACATTGCTCTTCACTGTATTGCCAATCTCTTGTGTTTATGTATAATTTTCCATAGGGCATTCTTGTCTGTAAAACTACTCAGAGTGCTTTCCTGTGGACTCCTTTTGACTGGCAGGAATACAAGCAGACCTAAGTGTCATGTTGTTCATTTGTGCACAGTGTTTTTACAGCTATTCAATAGCATCTGTGAGTCATTTGCTGGCTGAGCTTTTGCTCGTTGGAGTGTGTTAGGTAGAGTTCTGGGGGCGAGCAGAGGGAAAGGAGGAGAGCTCTGGGACCAGGGGTGGGCTCTGTAGGAAGATGTGCCCAGCTGGCAGCCATGGTCAAAGCGGAGAGTGGGTGCCTCATCTACCTCTCTGCTACATCTACATGATGATTTTGGCCTCAGGGAAGGTGTTAAAGAGTTTGGCCCATAAATTCCTCCAGAGCAAATAAAGTGAAAGGGAACAGTCAACCATAGGATCCCTAATTCTGCATAGCTATTCCAAGACTTGTTTAGAGAAGTGACTTGCCCCTGAGGAGAGGGTAGAATACTGATGCTGTCACTTGCATGTGGGTATTTAGTCTATTCCTGAGCAGCAGTAATCTCTCCTGCCCTTTACTGGAGCTGACTGGGAGGTGAGCCTTGCCTGAATCGGCAGACCTGCACATCACTTTGCCCAGATTTATTTTGAAGGCTTGTGTATTGACTTCCACACAGGAGCATCTGCTGGGAAGGCAGTGCTTTTCAAAGCCATCCCACTGATTTCTGTGCCCTAGCTGGAATATCCTGCACTGATTTCCTGAAACACGTGGCACACTGAAGGTCCAGGCTGTACTTTGACGAAAAGACTGCCCTTGGCTCTAAGCGAGGTCCAACCTGTGTTTCCTGACAGTGAGGGGCTGCAAAGGAAGGCAAAGAGGCAGGGGCAAATCTGGGTTTAGCAGTCAAATGTGGAGCTGACCGAAGTGTAAGCATGCAGCCTGACTTTAGGGCAGAACCCCCCCAAAGATGCTGAGGTAGAAGGCATTGGGGGTGAGGCAAGCCTGGGAGGACCTGGGCATGGGGTGCTCCAGTCTGGAGCTGGCAGCTGCAGCTGCAGCCATGCCTTGGCAGCTGCTAGCAGCAGACAGCCCCTGGGCTGACTGCCCTTCATTTATGAAACTAAGGCAAAATTGGTGCCTTTTAGTGTGAAGAAAGAGACCGCAGCCTTATTTCCTTTCTGTTCTTTGAGCCTCTGTGTTTCTTATGCTGGAGGAAAAAGGAAAGGAAAGGCACTATTTACATCTAGTTGTGAGGGAGACAATGCATCTTGTTCTTGATATTTCATATGTGGTTTAAAGTGAAATGAGAGCAAAGCAGAAAAGAGCAACACTGTGAAATGCTAGGCATCGACTGTGGAAAGAGTGTCAAAAAGCACATTTTTGCCAAAGTTATTTGCATCTAACCCTTGGACAAAATCGCTCTGCATGACTCACTCATTCCTCTCTTTTCCTTGTCTTACTGAGACCAATGTCACACGGGCTTCTGAGAATAACTCTTCTATGGATTTTGGGCAGTATGTAGAAAGGCCAAAGAGGTGAAAAAGAATAAAAGGATTTTTAAAAAGGCACAGACGACGGAAAATGTCTTAAAATACTGCAGAGCCCCTGGATCATCAAAAGTATTCTAAAAATTTCCTAAAGGTCAATGTCTGCTTTCTCAGGCACTCTGTCTTGTGAGATTTCAGCTGCACCAAAAATTAAATGACAGCCCAGGTTGGTTTTGGATCTAGTTTACGGAACTGGTATATATGGCAGACACAGAACTGAATGCTGAAGGTGGAAACATCTTAGATTTGAAGTTTCCATTTGTGTGATCTGCACTTGTAAGATTAACTGAACTGTTGGGATTTTGCAATCAAATGCACCAGAAAAACACTATTCACCTTTCATGCTTAAGACCACAGTGGATGCGAATCCTGTATTGGTCTTGAAACTGTAGTGAAAAGCTGAAAAAGAGCAAAAGGAAATGATGAAACATTCTTATCTTCTCAATTATTTATTCACTGTTTTTTCCCTTCATTTTCACTCCATGGGTAGTAATGAGTTTTACGAATGTAAGGTGTCAGCTATAGGCTTTTCTGTTGAAACCTCTAAATTTATGGCTCCTCTGGGCATTTGGACATTACAGGCATGGATAATGCATAATTTACAAACAGACTTGAAACTTTCATCTTCCTTTTCCCACTCCTTTTCAGAGCTTTTTGTTCAAGGGGTGATTTGTTTTGCTGTAGTGGAAACCATATGCTCTTCTAAATCTCAGTGGAGTGTAGAAATTCTGCAACTTTGCCAGATGTTGCCAAAGAAACTTCACCTGACATAGAACTACACAAGCTTCTCTGCTTCAGTCGAAACCATCTTTCAAGGGGACATTTATTTTCCTGCTGTCTGGCAGTGGACAAGAGGAGGAGAAGAGGTTACAGCCAGCTTGGGGTAAGGACATTCTCAACATTAGATTCCTGAGGTCTGTGTCTTATGTCTGGCGGGGGAAGAGATGGAAGCTTTAGTGATCCACCTCACAAGAAGATGGATCAATTGCTCTTAAATGGAAATTTCACTTCTGGTGTTGCCTCTACTTCGTTGTTAAGAACTTACCAGACTGGATGAAACCAGCCTAGTTCAGAGCTGGTGTGACCATGGCCACACAGTAACATGTGACTAGGTCTGGCATACAGGGGTGGAAGAAATATCATAGTTGAACACATAAAAGATGAGCCACATTGGCAGAATTCTGTCTATCATTTGGCAGTTACATATTATTTGCCCTAAAAGGCTTCATATTCTCCCTAAAAATGTGTCTGTAGCAGATGACAAAATATCAGATCCTCTTTTTGTTCTAAAAATTCCCTCATGTTTGTGTGCATCCCCATGACACCTCTGGGTGAGAGGGCAAGGGATAAACTCTTCCCTCCACCAAAATGTGCAGAACAGTGAGGACAGCCTCCAAGCCCAGAGATGCTCAAGGGAGAACTGCACAAAGAGGTGTAGATCCTTATAAATCTAATCTACTGCCAAAGAGAATAAAGCTTGTTTTTCCTAGGTTCCTTTTGTGCGCTCCTTAGCCGTGGATCTCTAGAAGTCTGCTAAACCTCAACAGTTTGGTAAATACTTCAGTGACTGCCATTTAGGCTATATCTGAAGGGTCAGGATTTTCAGAATAGTGTTAACAACATGGTTTTGCCTCATCTCCCCAAAGTAATTAAAACATCATTTCATCTCAGAGTTAAGCTGGGAGCTGCGTCTTGAATTTTCAAGTGACCATGGGGAGTTATGAATGTCCCACCTGCACTACCAATGGAGTCATGACTGCCTCCCCCATCTGTGGGACAGCTGGGGGCTGAGATCTGGATATGGCTCTTGTCATGGGGTTAAGATGTCCCCCTCTGCCTCCCACTGATGGTTCATGGCCAGGTTGTGAGACTGTCCATCTGGTGAATCCTGAAGCTTCTTTAAACCTGACCTTGAGGCTGTACATGCTCCATTTTAGTGTCTCTGCCTGCATTGCTTGAACACTGGTGCTGTGGCTCTTACTTCTACCAGAGCACCTGAAGCAGGTATGTCCCTTTTGTTTGCAGCATGTCTTAAATGTAATCACTCCTGGCCCATGTGGTCGTACTGCCTACAGTTATAACCCTCAGGAAACAGATGATACCAGGTAGGGAAAACACATGCAGATTTTGTTCACTACTTAAATACAGCATGGATCTTCCTCAGGACATTTGAGAGAAACAGAACAGGAAACTTCCTGAAGAAAGTGCTTAACCTTATTCTTCCTCTGGATCATCACAGGACTCCTTGTGCAGTGTTTCCCTTCATTTCCCAGGTACTGATAGGGAACTCTCTTCCAGACAAACTGCTGAAAATGACTGAAGACCTTGCTTTGGCCCAAACTTTCAGTAATTCCAGGTAGATTCCCTCTGGTGCATTTTTTCAGCCTTTTCACTCTTCTCCTGCTCCACATGGTCCTCATGCCTTCTTGCAAACAAAATGTTCCTCCTGGGTTTCAGGTAGCCCATTGGCCCAAGCAGCATCCACTTCAGCATTTTCTTTTGAGATTTACCAGATGGCTGCTCTTTCTGGTCTGTGCATGTGAGTTGTGGCAGAGCCTCATGCATCCGTAGCAACAACTCTCAGTTCCGTCTTAGCTGGCACTGGGTGACAAAACAAACGTCATCTTAGTTATCTATGTATTTTATTTATACATATACATCTGTTGAATCCTATTGGCTACCCTGGATGACCCCTTATTATATATGATGGTGTGAAGGACTGTGATTTGGGCCATGCTGCTGTTTGATTTGTTCTGTTGTATTTTGTTTTACATTGTTCAAAAACTGAGGCTTCTAGCATAAGTGAAATGCAGTGTTCAAGCAATATGTTCTGAAGTTAAATGGAATGGTTTAAGTGCACATATATCGCACATTACAAATAGATCTCTCAGCCTTATAGAAAAATATCAGTACTATGGAAGTAGTGTCTTTTTTTACTGTAATATCTCGTTCACATAAGGAATCTTTCTGACACATAGGATTGTTAGTTATTTTTTTAACTTAAAAACAGCATAAAGTTGGATAGCTTTATTCAGAAGGGCACTGTGGAAATAGAGGAAATCAGCACAAATGCACAGCCTGTCAGAGTCATTCTTGGATAAAATATGACCCACAGTTTTGAAACATATGCTTACACAAGTTTTAATTTAAGTGGCATCTTCTTTAGTCAGCAAAATAAGATCTGGCTTGCCTGTGGGAAGTGGAGTCAGCACCTTCACCTGCTGAAGTGAAAAAGCTCCCGCAGTGACTGGTGTTGGTTTCCATTGCTGGTATATGGCTGAATGAAACCGTGAACCTTTGCGCTTGATGCACGCAGGGAAAACACAAGAGCTTTCCCATTCATTAAGTGCAAGCTGCTAGAAATGCAGTTTATCATACACCTCGCAGTCACACACATTGTGATCCCACTGCCTGGAACCCCCATGTGGGTAACCAGATTCCCCCCCTCAAACTAGAAGCACTAAACTTTCCTGCTAGCGCTTGTTTTCTATTTTGCTTCTCAGACATGACAAGGAGAGCCCCATACTGTTCTATCTTGCCAAATATATGTGTATATGTCTTGTCACATCTTATTTTATTGATGCATTGGACAGTTTTAAAGGCCCTCTTTGGTCCTAGAAAGGAAATAATAATTAACACCTACTCTCACAATAGGGAACTATCATCTCTTCTGGTGGAGAGGAGTAGGACTTGTCCTCCCACTCCTGACAGCTGCTGCTGGGAGACATTTCTGGGCTGTCAGAGCCTCTTTATGAGCAGATTCTTTTGTAAGTTTTCATTGCCCAGACCAATAGGTCTACTCTTGGCCTCTGCTTTTGCCTGTGATGACTTTTGTTCATCTTTCTCAATGTTTTCCCTATTTAATTCATTCCCTGCTGCACCTCTCTTCTGGCCATTTTTTTTCTCTACTTTTACTTGGTCTTTATTTGATGATGAAAAGTATTTGATGATGAAAAAGATCATCATTTGTTGATAAAAAAGCAAATTAAATGTAAATCCAAGCAAGGTTTTGTATTGGGCTTTCCTGGAGTTTTGGCAAATGCTGAGTTTTCTTTGGACTGGCTAGAAAGAGTTAATCAAAGGAGGAAAGTTGGATAGCCACTGGAAAGACAGATACTTCACTGCAGAAGTTTCATTGCTGAGCAGCGCTTGTAAATGTGAGGAGAAATTTATGTGTAAAGAGTTTGCCCAGGCTTTCCCAGCACACTGAAATGGAGTCATCTGACTTTGTTTAAAGTGTTTTGATCATTGAGCAGGAGAACATTTCACTCATAAGGAGTAACTGCAACTGTGTTTGAACCTTTAACAAGGGAAACTGAGGAAATTAAACCAGCTGCTACCAGTTTCTCTGGAGCCAGAAAGATGTAAAGCTTGCACAAAACCAAAATGGTCTTTTTTTCCTTATATTGTTGTTTTCTGGAAAAAAAAAAAAAAAAGAAGCTATTTTTGGAAGGGGGAAAATATCTGTGTTTGAATTTCTGTCTGTAATACAGTGCGTGACTGATAAGAGACTTATGTTTTAAATTGTTATCGTAGGGAATACAATGACTTCTGAAGTCAGATCAGGGATGGAATAAGGCTGGCTTCTTCTGCTGCCTTTGTCCCCTCCAGACCCGTGCCCCACCAGTGAGTTGCACAGTCTCTTAAAATGGCCTTTCATTCAGGCTGTCCTGAGGTACTTTAAGTCAACTGGTAGGAGCAAGTGACCCTTGACCTCCTGATATTCACTGAGTGCATGGAGGAATTTTCTGCTGCTGATGGGTGGTCCCAGTAGACAGTGGCCGCAGATGCCTACTCCTGATAAATCCAGAGTTCACCTAATGGGAGGGGACCTGTCACTTGCTTCACTGGAGAGTGAAATATGTAAACTACAGGCAAGTGTTTCTCCTGGCTTTCAAGCTCCATCACTGGCTGTGGAGTCTGAAAACCCTTGATGATGCCTTGCTTTGGGGTAGATTTCAGTGCTCTCCTGAAGTCATTCCACAGCTGTTTTGCTCCTGTGTTGGGGACAAAGCTGCACTATGTGCAGGTACCTCTGCGCTCCTTCTGCCCTGATATCTGGGAAACAGGATCAGTCACTGGGCATGTAATTTCCCTTAATTTTCTGGATCTTGCTTTGTGCATCTGGTGGCAAGCAAAACTGAGAGAGTCCACCTCATGGTGAGTTAGCCTGGTTAATCTGTAAGTAGGACTTGCACTGGGAAACTTCAGCAGAGAGCCCATTCTTAGAGCAATTTCTGCTTCCTTGGTTGGAGCAGCTTTCCGGAATGGTTAGCCAACTGTCATCACTGGCAGTGACAACTTCTTCAACTTCACCCATCCCTCTTGCCCATTCCCCTCTTGCTCACCTCTTTTCTTCTGGTGCCAGTAATTTCTATAAGCTCTTGTATGCTTCTCGGTGCTAATAAATATTAATAAAGATATATCACTTTACTGCTGGTAGAGTGGGAGAAGAGGTGAATGACATATATTTTACTTCTTCAGAGGCTTGGCTCCTTTTGGCATGACTTTTCCTCCCGGAAGAATTGCCAAATTATACTCTAGTTTCCCTTCCCAGATGAACTACACCGTCAGATCTGTCTGGCTCTGCTCCAAGCTGCTCCAAGTCAGTAGGAGCAGGGAGAAAAGTTTAACACGCAAATTGAAAATGTCAAATTTTGGCTTTGTTTATTGCTAGTTTTGTAGAATGGAGGATGTAGAAAGACTTTCTGTCAGAACAGCTCATTGTTATTGTTTCACTTGGAGTAAATGAACCTCTGATTTGCAGTAATGGGAGTGCCTGTAAGACTAAGAGAGACTGGAAGATAAGTGCTACAGGAGCAATCGGAGTCATGCCAGAACAGCGTGGCACTTGGAAATATGTGGCATTGGGAAGGCACCTTTAGACAGTTGAGCTTTGTGAATGCTGGAAAACAGTGGAGGAGACCCAACTGCAGAACTGGTGTGTTGCTACACTGAAGCAGGTGTAGTGAGACTTCTGAGCTCAGTGCTGAGATCTTTCCCTATGAGTGCTGTGCACTGACCCAGTGTTTCGCTCTTAAATTATGTCACTTCTATTTGAAAGACACAATTTTGTGATCAGACGTTCCATTAAAAATGAGAACATTTGTTTACGCAAATCCGATTCATCCTTTGGGAAACAATTTCCATGAATGGCTTTTGAGATGCTTGAGGTGGTCTGCTGAGAATGCAATGCTGAGAATGCAATTTTAATGTCACGGAGTGAGAGTATTTTATGTAGGTGATGTTTTGCCGTGGGACAAACCAAAAGAAGGCCAGAAATGCTTGGCTAAAGTAAAATAATAAATATGAATAGTTCCCTACCAGAGAAGAATGTACCAAGAAAAGAAACAAATCCAAAAAAGTGTGCGAACAGCTCAAGGAAAGACCAATGCTGTCATCAGTATTTGTGCTCCCTTTGTGCAGAAAGGGGCTGATATGAAGGCTCCTAGAAATTAGGAAGTTGTTTTTGTGTGAGTACTGATATGCAAGGTGTCTGAAGAATACAGGAGATAAACATGAGCTGAATTTCAGAAATGGAAAAGATAATGAAAAGATACAGAGTTGTGTTAAATCTGAAGCTAGTTTATACATAGCTGCTCCTACTGTCTGTATTTGTTCAGTTTTCCTCTGGATGTGCCATAAACATGGAGATGAGCAACTTTTCTGCTACAGCAGTAAAGAAAAAAAATGCCACCTGCCATCTAAACTTTGGTGTTAATATACAGACAAAGAATGGTCTTAGCTTAGTGATGTAAAGTTTATGTCCTTATTTATAGAAGCTGGAATGTTATCTGAAATGGACCATAAATCACTTGGTATCATTGTCAAATTGGGTCTGCCCAGCACTCTGCCTGGAACAGAGACAATTTTTAACTTCAGAGATGTGATTTGTGTATCTAATGCAAACCTGATAGAGAAATGTTAATGCACATACTGAAGCATTTGATGAAAGTCCCCAGGTATGCATTACTTAAGAAAAACCCTACATTTTTTAATTGAAATATGGATTATAATACCTATAGTAATTCCATGATGAAAATCTGTATGAAGTTATTACCACAAGGATAGTATTCTCTTAGCTTCCCTCACCCATTCAAAGAAGCAGTTCCTCGTAATAAATGGGATTTCCTCTAAGACAGCAGCAAAGTGATTCATAAGGAGTTGAAGAAAATTTGTTGAAAAAGATAGATGAAGGTTACTTCAGGATGGAACAAGAGACAGGCTAGAGATTGCCAGTGAATAATGATATTGAAAAAGTTGTCTAGGCTTGTTGCATGTGTCAAAAATACAGACCCCACTGAGTGGAATAGTATTCTATTAGTGTTCCAGGGAAGAATAAGTGTTTTTCTATCCATAGCTGCTTATTGGACTTGTGAAAACAGTTTGAAAAAGTAATAATATAAAGTCAGCTTTGCAAAACTCAATATGTTGGGCAAAATCTCAATTAAATTGAAACTTTAACAAGACAATGTGCTTTCAGTGTCTTTCATAATTTCACCTGTTTTTCTTTCTTTTTTTTTCTCTTTTTATGCGTTGAATTAAAGCAGAGTCCACTTTTAAAGATTGCTTATGAACATCTAACTTCAAAATAAGTTCAAACAACATCACTGATACTGGTGGGACTAGAAAGACAGATGACACTATGGTTGTTGATTCTGTTATTTTAGTTCAAGTGGATCACTTAGTTACAGAGTAGTTCCTAGAAAGCCTCTACGGAACAAGGTCTATTGAGTTAATCACTGCGCTTAACAATATCTGGATTTGAAATAACTGGGGAAGAGTATAATTCTATATTTTTATGTCTGATTCTAAGTCCTTGTGGAAGTAGTGTGAGGTAAATCAATGAAACTATTCACATGGATAAGCATTAATCATATGAGTAATGAGAAATGGTTGAAGGGTCATTCTTAAAGTTGTTAAGAAACTTCACAGCTGCTTCATATGGCCCAACTATCATTATATTTCCCCAGCTATTCTTTCTAATGCAGCAATGATTAATTAAACTAGGGTGATATTGACCCCATGCTGTTTTGCTCCCTGTTCAAGCTCCCTAATGCTGTCTCGAGCTCTGAGGTGGGTGTGCAGGCCAAAGGCCTACAGCAGTCCCTCTGCATGAGGTGCATTCCACCCTCCGCCAGTTTCAGATTTCCTTTCTCAAGAAAATTGTCTTGGCCCCTGAAATGAAATTTCCAGTCCCCATTTGCCTCTTCACATCCCTGTCTGAGCGTATCAGTTATCATCCCATGCTATGGCACATGGAGCGTAGGAGAAATATTTATAGCTAGCCATGGTTATCAGGAGAGATTTGCAGTGCAATCTTCAGTTGTTCCACATGTGTCTTTATTAATTACTTCCTTTCCCTGAAAAAGTAAGTCCACATCTTCCAAAATAAGGCCAAATATTTTCCCAAGTGTTTTGTTCTCACAGCATCTACAGCCAGAAGGATGTTGTTTGTGCAGCCTCTGACTGCCCAGGGACTCTCCCTACTTATCCATGATACTGTTACCAGAAATCTCCATTAGCCTTGATGCTGAATGATCCAGCAACCCATTACTTCACTTCTGAATTTACCTTCTGAAGGGACAGTCATGGCCATATCAAAACCATCTGCTTTTCTCATACCAAGTACCAGAGCATAATGTATGGTTTGCATTAATGGCAGGTTTTTCAGCAGCATAGGAAAATATTTCCAAGCCTTCAGTAATTTGATTTACTGTTATACTTGCTTCTTATATGGTTTCAGTGTCACATAACAGGAACCTTATTCTGCTTGTTCACCCTAACAGGAACCTTATTCTTCTTGTTCACCCTTTCAGGAAGAAATTGATTGTTGATGATTTTTCTTAACTATTCCCTTGCTCTGAGGTATGTTTACTTCTTTTTGATGCATTAATGTCTTTGGTCACACCTTAAGAAGAGCCTTATGAGAAACAAGACAGTGGTTTTGGAGTTTCATATTTTCTTTTGAAGCATGTGGCCATTTCTGGAAACTGTGTACACAGTGGTGTTCTGCATCAAGGGATCTGAGTTCTTGCATATCTTCACTCATCCACTGTAGAGGCAGATTTTTCCTCCAAATTATGTGTTCAGTTAATAGAGTTCTTTGAGCTTGTACCTGCAAATGGCCTATATGAAGAAACAAGTTATTAGACAAATGGCAAGGTGGTATGATGGAGAAGAAGCAGTTCTGTATTTCAGCTAAGCTAAGAGAGATTGTAACTACTGATGAGAAAGTAACCTCAGCTTTTCTCATCTTAGCAGTGACCATTGAATGATAGAGCACTTATCCTTCACAGTATCAGCATTGTTTGGAAACAAAACCCAGGCTACAGTGAGCAAATTCAGAGACTATGTGTTTTATAGTGAAAGGTGGAAAAATAACAACTCTGGGCTCTTCACATGCAAAACAATTTCCTTCTACTTCTGGCTAGATTCATTCATAAATGCATTGTCAGAATGTGTACTAGTATGTGTACTAGTTAATTCTACTGTAATAAATATAGCACATGAGAACATGTAAGCTTATTCTAAACCTTGCAGGGAGCCAGGTGGGCTCTGGATGCTTCACCACTTCTGAGTCTGCCAGCAGAAGTATAGACCACCGCTTTATGTGTAGAAGACATTAACATCCATTACATGGCCTTCTTCTACATTACACTTCAGGAATGTACTTCACAAAATGTTCAGCTTTAATTGGATATTTTTGTTGTACTCATTTAAGCCCTGAAGCTTTCAGAATTACAAATGCTTTCCTAAAACAAGACCTGGGAACACATAAGTCCTGCCTTGGAGCAGAAATGCTAGGCTGAGCAGAGAAGGTCAAAATTGTCATTTTGCTACTTTGAAAAAAAATAAATTAAATTAATAACAGAAAAGGGATATTATTTTCTCCCCATTATTTAACTTAGTTACATTTCTCAGTGGGGAAAGGTGAAATACATTTTAGGCCATTGTGATAAACTTAGGATACCGAAGCTCAAGTACTTGGTTTGCTATCTCCCCAGGTTATCATCTGTCTTTTTTCCAGAAAGTGATAGAGTTTGCTTGCACATTTACTGTATTGCCTTTTTACAGACAAGAATTTTTGTGTCTGAGTTGGAAGAGGGAGTTATTTTTGGTTCTGGTCTGTAGTCTACACGGAGAACTTTACTTGATTTTTCTCTTTTGTGTGCTTATTTATTTATTTAATTAATTAACTTTTATGTATTTTCAACATGTTTCCTTGCTACCAATGCAGTGTGACTTTGCAAAACAAAACCAAACCCGACCCAAAAAAGCCCCCAAAACACCCAAACCCAATAAAACCCAGTAGTCCAGAACGTGTTACTAAAGAAAACAGCTGCCCAACGCACAGAAGTGTATGGAAAGTCTCATATTGAAGTCATGTGGGACTGGTCATTGGATCATTTCTGCACTGAAGTAGAAGAAAAGGGAAAAGGACAATGATAACAAACATTCTTATCACAGGCAGTTAATGTATATTGCTCTGTGAAACTTTCTGTTCTTTTATCAATGAAAATACCCATGCCAGAAGAAAAGGAAAAGAAAACCCAAGAAATGGTGTGGCAGATTCCCACACTTGATCCTCATTCAGCATCTCAGGAGAAGATAGACCTCTGCCAGTATGTCCAGGGAAAAACTAATTTCCAACTTCAGATGAGTTATTTCTTACCCAAATCTGCACTTTATCTTTCCTGCTTGCTCCCTGACATGCATTTCTTTTGCTTTTTCCATGAACAACTGCCTATCAAGCCAGTATTATTCACAAGTTAGCTGTTTCCAACAAAGAAAAACGGAAGCAAGAAAACTTCCCTTCATGGGAAAGAGCTTTTTAAAGAAAGGCCTGTCCTGCTGGCATAAATCAACAAAAAACAAATATATTCATTTAGTTATCCAAAAAAAGTCCTAATATGTCATCATGTCATGTACAGCATTCAGTTGCTTTAATAGTGTTATCCTTTTCTCTTTTTAGAAAGGAGTTCATTTCAGTGAGCTTGTGAAGTACAATATATTGTATTAGAGATTTCATTATTCACAGGGATGAATAGAAAAAAGAAAGATCTTTCCACACATGCTTAATACCTCAGCTGAATACCACGTGCTGGATGTAGGCCATCCATCAGCAATTTAACATCTGTAATCTGGCCATGGTGAGTCACTGTTAACATCATGAACAAATCATGGATGCTCTGTGGTCTTAACATGGTTTATGTGCCTTGTATGAATTGAACGTGTGTTCAGCCTGGGAATGAAATGGGGATGGTCTAAATTAAAGGCAAAGGAAGTTATGAAAAGCAGCCTTGCCATTTAATTATTTATTAAGTAGATGTATCTGAGTACTTTTTGGGAAAGTCTGGCTTTTGGCCCTTTCCTAATAGGGAAAGGTTAGGGGATGGGAGCCAGAGGGATTTAGCAAAAAATCAGCAACATAGGAGAATAAAACAAAGGGAGATGATTAAATCCAATACACAGGCACATACTTTTACCTGTAAAAGTTTGATAGTAAGTCTTACTTTGTTTAGTCCTATACCACTGATAACTCTGTCCCTAAGAATAGATGACCTTTTTGCACAGTGCTTGCTCAGGGCTGTAGTTCTTCCAATTTTAACTTGAATGGGGACTTAAGTGACCAAGAGTCAGAAGACATGACCTGCAGAATAACATGACTATACTCATCTCCTACATGAGCTGATTCTCACCTCTACCTGCACTTGTTAATTTGTCAGCAGGAAAACTGCTCCCCTATCTAGACAAATTTCTCTGTGCCATGATCCCTTCATTCTGGGTGTGCTGACAGCAAGTGGCATATCTCTGTGCTCATTCAGCTCCTGACATTAACCTTGCTTTCTTTCCCAGCCCCAGACATCCACAGAGATGCTCATGTTGGCAATCTCCTGGCTTGTGCCTCTGGGGACCCCTGAGATCATACTCTGGGAAAGCCCAGTATTACTGCTGGGATACTCTTGCTTTCCTGGGTCTGACAAGCAGAGTTTATTGACCATCAAGGAACATTATAGAGTTCAGCTGTTCATTCAGGTATTTTCTGAAGAGGAAGGTGAATTTGGATTGGAAGAATCTTTTTCTTTCTTCGGTGGCTTAGGTAGTGTTACTGTGGCTGCTGTCAGGTTTGATATATTCTGTAATACATAAAGATACTCATTCCTCCTTCAACTTGATTATATGATAGATGCTTTGGCAATGCAAATAAATAAATATACTGGGACATGCCTGGTGCTGTTTGGTTCTGCGGAGCTGTATAATTCACAATTTCCAGTCTTCTCCATTCATGAAGAATAAATCTGATCCAATCCAGACTCCTGCTATAGTTCTGTCTCTGCCTTCGCAGAAAAGCAGTGCAATAGCTCCTTCAGGGTAAACCAGTCAGGACCACTTTCTAAAAGTGTTATTGAATGGCAGGTTCTTGAGAGGAACATGAATAACTTTTGTAAATTGCCTTCAAAAGCAGCACAGGATCTTTCAGTCAATTTTAAAAGAACTGTTTACTGTTGCATATGGCAGTCATTATTTGGAATAATAAACCCACTGAGAATCTGAACATGCATGGGCCAACAGATGGGACATCGTGCTTAGCAATTTAAGCTAGTAATTTATTTCAATCACTAGGACACAGCACATGAAGATTATTAATTCCCTTCCGAGACACATGCAACAAAGTGCCACAGGTTTCTGAATCTTGTAGCCTTTATGGAAATGTACAGCTTCTCTGAGTGATTTGGGACCACTTTTCTAGCTTGCAGCAATTTGTTTCATATTTCTTACTAATTTCCTCCCCCTGCCCCCGTATTTTCTGATTCAAATCAAGAGAAGATAAGAAGTGAATAACTACAAAGTTATGTTGCAGTGTAAGGTAATCCGCATTTGGAAACTGCTATATGAAAGCTGAGCACTAAGTAACAAAACCAGAGAAGCACTTCTGCTATTTTTAGTATGCATCCCATCTTCCTCTGAGGTGATTAGAACCTTATCAGCCAGAAACACTATGTAAATATATATTTCAATTATCTTTGGTAGCAACATAAGAGAATTTGTTACCTGGCAGTTTGCCAGATGGATTAGCTACTGAGGTCTCCTATTCCTCCCCTTTGTGGGCAGACGTCAATGTCCCAAAACCTCTGAAGTGACAAACTGAGAATTTAAAGTTTGCCGCCATCCTTCAATCGGTCAGGCAGTGCAGACAGCACAAGGATCTTGGTACCACTGCACAATTGTCTTCTGCTCTGAATTAGGGCCATCATCATCATGGTGGCTCCAAGTCCACGGAATGCCCCAAAGTGTCTTCTGTGACTAACAGGAGGGTTCAGCTCATTTTACCAGTGAGGATGGCTTGTGTAATGTTTACTCACCAGTCTGATATGAAAATTTACTGTGAGCTACCCTGGAGCTCTAGCTGTGCAGTGCAGCATGGCCATTAGAGGACCAAGTAATACACCAAGCTGTGGTCCATTCAGATGGCAGAGTCCTGTTTCAGGGACCAAGGTTTGTTGGCATGCATGAATTCTGCAAAGGAAAAAGAGCTGCTTTGAGCAGAAACTGCCTTTGCAAAAAAAAAAAGCCAGGTTACTCTGAGAGGCTTCATGATCTTAACATAGCATCATAGAATAGTTTGGGTTGGAAAAGACCTTAAGAACATTTATTTCCACCCCCCCTGCCATGGGCAGGGACATCTCACATTAGAGCATGTCACCCAAGGCTCTGTCCAACCTGGCCTTGAGCATTGACAGGGATGAAGCATTCACAACATCCTTGGGCAACCTGTGCTAGTGCCTCACCACCTTCACAGTAAAGAAGTTCTTTATATCTAATCTAAACTTCCCCTCTGTAAGACAGAACTCATCACAGTCCCTCATGAAGAATCCCTCATAAGCATCCTTACAGGCATCCTTCATTTAACAGAAGGCTGCTCTGAAGTCTCCATGCAGCCTTCTCTTCTCCAGACTGAACAGCCACAACTTTCTCTGCTTGTCTTCATACAAGAAGTGCTCAACCCCCCTGATCATCCTCGTGGCCTCCTCTGGACTTTTTCCAGCAGTTCCATGTCCTTCTTATGTTGAGGATACAAGAACTGTATGCAGTGCCCCCAATGGGGTCTCAAAAAACATGCCTGATGATACACAGCTGTGAAACAATGTGACTGGAATGGGTTGTGGAGCCACACAAGTGGTTTTGGCACCAGGTGCCAATGCTGCCCCATACAAGTTCCACAAAAACATCCCACAGGTCTCTTCAGGGTACGTGCGTCTTCACACCCGCTGGAGCTCTCTGACAGCAACAATGTGTGGTTGCACTCATTTAAGTCATATTCAGCCTGGTGACTGATCGGGTAAGAAAACTTAATCTGTTCTTGAAAAACCTGGTGGGCTGCAGTGAGCATGATGGGTCCCCATGCAGGGCCAGAGCTGCTGTATCTCTTTGTGAGCCCTCTCTAGCCTGTGGCAAATACAGTCAGATACATTTATCTAAATTGGAGTTCATTTAAGTCTCTTCTCAGCCAACAATGAGCTTATTAAACCTTTGCAACTCAACTGTGTGCCTGATTATTAACAAATAGCAAGGTTTTGTAAATAAATAGCATGCTTACCTGAACTTCTCTGCAGTATGATCGGTGCTGTCATATGAAATTTAGCTACTGTTATTTCATTTTTAGCCATAAATTTTGAATAATATCCAAGATGAATTTCAAACATGCAATATTCACTTATTAGCCAATGCCCTGTGTGAGTAGGAATAAAACTTGTCACCAGTATATTGTTCTAGGGATTAAAAGATTTGAGGGAGTTGTGAAAAGAAATCCCTTCCTCTGTTGAGAAATCTGAGGCTTGTATAGATAAAAAGCCCACGGAGCACTAAATGTTGTTATGAAGCAGTAAATGCTCCCCAAAAATGGAAAGGGAGAAAAATCTGACTGATTAGAAAAACAGAATAACAATGCATGTCCCAATGAATACTTATCATAATGACTGCTTCTTGTCAGAATAACAAATTGCGGCTAAGCTTTAAAAAAATAAAAATATTTTACTTTGACATTTTCAAAATGTTTTTTTTAAATGCATAATTTCACAAGAATTGTTTCATCAAAGAACACTTGATCGGAAAAGCTTGGAGACAGCCTTCTTTTTGTCCCAAACTAGAATAAATTTGCTTTTCTTTCTCCAAGAATGATGAAACATGACTGGTTTTGTATCTGGAACCTATTCTCTCTGAAATTCTGCTGGTCTTTTTTCCCTCTCAACTGAGTCCCCATGTCACACCTGAGCCTTTCACCAGGCTCTTGACCTCTGTTCTTTGCACTGTGCCCCAGCCTGACTGTATTCCTTGAGCACATATCGCTTGGCAGAGCGAGAAGCTGGGACCAGCAGTAGCCTGTGCGACCTGACTTAGCCCCTCCAAAACCAGCATGGAAATTCCTGTCGGGAGCCAGCTGGTTTTGCATGTGTTAGTGGTTTAGCCCTACTTTCTCTTTTATCTCTATTACTTCAGCAATGCCGCTGTGGTTTCTAAACTCTTTGGTTACAACACACACTGCAGCACCCTGCTCATTGCCTTCAGAGCCTGCTAACACCTTCAGTCTGTTCAGAGAGCAAAGTCTTAATGAATTTAGAAAAGAAAAAGTTCCAGATGTTTTTAGCAAACTATCAAAATTCATCGGTTTTTCTTTTTGTGAGAAACTTTTTGCAACATGATAAAAGCCTACTTGCATAGCAAACAGATTATATGTCAGCTAGAGATGTGAAACCTTAATAGAAAAGAGCCATATGCCAGTTTGGGAGAGAAAAAACCCAACAGTCTCCAAGTGTCACCATGTGCTTTCTAATTCTCTCTCAAAAAATTCAGTCTCTAAGAAATTTTAAAAATGGTGTTAAAAAAAAGAGAAGGGCAAAACACAATTCCAAAGTAATATCAGCATATTGACATAGGGTTTAGTTCCCTTTCTTTTTTTAGTTTACACAGAAAAATATGCAATTCACAAAAATACAGGGGTGTTCAAACTTACACTGAATGGGTCTTTACAGGTAGTTGGTGAACTGGGCTTCATTTACGGAAGTGGTGAGCATGAATCCCATTAGGGGACCAAAACTCAGAGTTATGGTAGTACATTTCCTGCATCTTGTATTATAAATGTTGAAAGGCCGGTAAACTAACTCAGCAAAAAAGTCCTCCTTGTGAACATCTTGTTTCATGTCATGGTAGACAGACATCATTTCATAGGAGTGATGCCTGATACAGTATATTTCACCATCAAAGCTCAGAATGCTCTATTGAGAAGATACCGGATACCTTGTTTTCCAGGTCTGAAAATATGCAGCAGCTTCCCAGAGCAGAGCTTCAATGGGCTGGAATGTCCTTAAGGTGCAAGCTACCATTCTAAGCTACCTTCCACTACCAAAAGGGAATACAGATGCTGGAGTGGTGTGCTGAGACACAGTGGTATAGCAGTAAGGAAATCTGTCGCCTCTGTCTGACACATGTTTTGATTTGTTTCCTGACCACAGATTCTTATTTCACTTCTTTCTCTCCCTTCCATTTCTTCCCCAGTTGCAAGCTTTATGCTGCCCCAGGCAACAATTGTTTCTGCGCTCTTGCAGGGGTGCCTCTCCATGCTGTGCCAGCTGCTGTGGGTTGGAAGTGTAGTGTGCTCTTGGAAAGCTGAAGGCCAGATGACATTGCTTCCAAAATTGCGATATTACAAATGCTGCCTGCCTGGTGGGCTGCTATCTGTCCTTGCACAGTCTGCAAGGCAAGATGCTGGTAGTTTTGCACAGTGTGGGCATGGTATAATGCTGTATACAGTCCCTCCATGCAAGGATGACTGATAGGTATTGAGGGGATAATGGATAGACCCACCTGCAGACCTCACGTGCTGATTTGATGGCTGCTTTCCTGCTAATAGCAAGGCTCTTTGTCAGGGGTTAAATTCCTTGTTATATATTGTTCTGCCATATTACAAAGATTAAAGTCACCTGCTGTATTTGAAGCTGTTACTGACCTATGTGTGATGATGGTCCCTCACAAAAGGGCTTGTAGTTCATGATCAATTTTTGCTGAATTAAGTATTGGTTTTGGTACAGTTTTTCATAGTAATTTGTAGCCATAGGTTTACCTTTCAGAAGCTTGTACTTTATGTGTTTTCAGATCTATATTTCAATATATTTTTGGCATGATTGGAGGTTCCTCTGTTCTTTCATGATAGTGATATCTGTCATATGTGTTGCCTTGCTCGTGTCTTTCCTCCTGTCTGCTTATGCGCATAGCAAAGCACACTGCAGGTGTAGAGCTAGGAGGGGTTTTTACTTTCTTCCCTCCTGTCAAGGTCTCGAGGTCTGTCTGTCACCCTTGTGCATTTCCCTTAGGCCAGGGCATAAAGGGAAAAAGACATAGGAAAAGTGAACTGCAGCAGAGAGGCATCTATCAGAGGAATTCATCCACATCAGCACTGAGTGAGGCTGCAGCTCTGAGCACCTGCAGCCTCTCTTCCATGCAGGCTTCCCCACAAGCTTCAGAGATGACAAGTTATGTGTAAAACAGACAAAAAACCTCTCCTGGGTCTAAAATGAAGCTTACGAGGGGCAGACAGTGTACACAATCTAGAGATGATAAAGAACCGAGAATTGGGTGTGATAGAAGATTTGAAGTAGAAAAGCATAAGTAAACCAAGAAGAGTTACACAGAGTACACATTGGTCTGCATGAGCTGTGGCAAAAAGCACAAGGCAAAGCATGGGGGAAGATGACACCATTTTGCAGTAGGTTATAAGGAGAGTACATATGAAACCAAGTGACAGCAGAGTTACTGCCTTGAGTACAGTATCATAATAGAAAATGAGTGGCCCATCGAGTGCAAGCACAAAGTCTTGTTTAGTTGGACCTGGACATTGAAACATGATCTGTCTTGGTGCTAGGAAGAGTAATATAATAATTACTTTTGTGCTTTGGCAGTGAAGTGAACAGAAAGTGGAATATGGGACTGAGAGCAGTTGCCTTTTCTATGCAGAGTAACAATATCCCAGCTGAATGTACTGAGATGCCACAAATAGGAAGAAAAAACCCCTACAATATCTTTAATTACAGCAACATAAGATGCATCTATCAGTGGGGTAAGCACATATCCAGGTTTCAGTCTCAGCAAAAAAAGCTCAGTTGCCTGGAAAGGTAGAGAACACGTTTTCTGAGGAGCAGGTGAAGCCTGTCTTTTAAAGGTGGTACAAGCTTAGAGAGAAGAGCTGGAGGACGACAAACTTTCCACACCTCAAGTCTGAAAACAAGTTTCTTTTGCACTACAAAAAAGGTGCAAAGAGGCTTTTGATCTCACAGCCATAAGCAAAAAGGCCCAGGCCCTGGTTTAGGTTTAAAAGGACCCATTACTTCACTTAAGTATAAACCCAAAGGAAGAAATTTGATGTGTAGAAGGATCGTGTTCCACTACTTCTGAGTAGATAATTATTGAAAGCAAATATTTTTTTACTTGTGATGTAGCAGCAGGGTTCTGACACTCTCCTTAGGAGAAACACAGAACATGTTTGTTCAGACTTAATACCTTATATATGCAAAAGAACCTATTTCCCCTGCCTACTGGTTGGGTTGTGCTTGGCAGCTGTGGCAGCTCACTGTAAAATACAACAGATCTGTGATGGTCTAAAAGTTACTAGAATATACCTAGACTCTTTGCTTTTGAGAGAAAAACATGATCAGAGGTTCCTGACAACTCTGGACTGAGCCACTTCTGCTAGATCAAAGTTAAATACACCACCAGCACACCACGGAAATAGCACGCATGAGAGAGCAGGTAACAAGATGCAATGTCTTGAGAGATCACGGTATGGCTACGACCGTCACAAGACAGCTTATGAATAAGCAAAAAAGTGCTTCAGAGATTATGCCTCATGCAGAAAGATACAGGTCTTAATTAACTACCCAAAGGAACAATCCATTATTGTAAGGGCAGGGGGGTGACGAAAAAATTGCAGCAGCCCTGGCTCTGAAGCTTTCTGATAAGAACAAAATTAAAATGTCCCAATCCACTTCCACATCAAGGGCACAACAAATACAGGTGATCCTCTGGAGACTAAAACCACTGCCTCAGGGAAAATCTGCCTGGGCACATGGCAGCACAGAGGCTAACTGAGCATCACTAATGACAGCTGATACTGCACACTTAGGACCCAATTCTGCCTTTATTTTCTATTGAGTCTAGCATGTACTAACACGAGTAACCCTGCTGACTCAAAATCTTATCATTGTATATAAATACCTGAAGGGAAGGTATAAAGAAGACAGAAGTGAAACTGTTCAGGGGTGTGAGCTTTCAAATTGTGTTATGATGATTCACAGGCAGGTGTGCTGTTTTTGTGGACTTGCTCTTCTGTCAGTTTACTACCTCACACAGGAGACAAGGAGCTCTGCTCTGCTGTGTTTCTGTGGGTCCTTTCTGGATGTGCTCACTTGCATTCCAGCAAGTGCTGCCCTACGACAGGCCCATTATGTCCTGATCTATGGTCTCCAGCAGCAGAGAATCTTAGACCAATCTGAAATCTTGCAAATATAGCTGAAAAAAAAGCCAAGACTTAGCAGCACTTCCTGTTGCTAGTTTATCTAAGATAAATGGAGCATCTCTTAGGAAAACACAGCAAAACATGTGGAAGACTGGAGAGAATCATTCTTTGACCTATCAGCAAGATGAAGTTGATGAAAGAGGCTTTTGCTCTTCATACAGTTACTGCATGCAGATAATTGAGTCTGCTACTCATACACAAGAGGTGAGGTATAAACACCTACTGCTGTTCTTGCAAGCTCCTACAAGAAGAAAGTTTATTAAGAAGGCTTAGAGGGTTACTTCATGTGGCTACAAGCATCAAGTGTACTTCAGGTTGGGGAGAAAACACCACAGGGAAACATTAGGAAATAATGCAGAGATAAGACCTGATATGGAAAGCTGAGCTGAAAGAGCAAACAATAGAGAGCTGACTGATGTAGGGTCAGAAAATGGCTTTCCAAAGCTCGATGTGCTAGATACCTTCTGACTCAATATGAACATGGCTTTTTTTTCCCTGATGGATATCACATAAGTGGCTGTTCTTTGCATTAACTTTTGGCCAAGAACTGTGGCATGTCTTTGTGGAGCTATTCTTTCTGGAAGTTCTCCCATTCCATTCATTTGACTCCAGCAGACGCATGTTTAAGCTCTGGGATGTAATTTTCAAGATGATGATAGTTTTTTTTTCTTTTCATAGAATGTCCCAGGACTGACACAGGAATTTCTTTTAGGCTACCTGATACATCCCTATTTTTAATTTCAGTCATCAAACATTAGCTTTCAGTATTTGTTCAAGACATGTAGTTTTACAAAGCAGAGTGGTGTCCTGTGGCTACCGGGAATAAACAGACCAGTGAAGTAAGAAATTACTGTGATAAACACAATGGAAAGAAGAAAAGAAAGGATGCTGAACTGTAAAAAATAGTAAAACTGTTTATATACTCAGGTTGACCATTAGCAACACTTGCTTAAAGTTTCAAGACAAACTCATTCATAATGAAAAGTTTCTGGCAAAAATTCTTCACTCTGAGGAATATGAAAAGTCACTTTTCAGCTAGAAGTTGATATATAAGCCAGCAGACATAAGTCCTTTCATGGGTTTTTAAAACCAATCTTTCATATGGCAGTTTTGTGAATTTGGAAATGCCATTGTCAAATACCTTGATGTTTCCATCTGCAACAGAACAGCAAAAAGGCAAACTCTATGGTTTAACATTGGAGAAGCTGAGGTGTTTCACAAGAAGATCACTTTTACAATTGGTAACAATTTTTCCAGTAGCCAAAGCAGATGGCATAGATTATTGTACACAATAAACCCTGCATATGGATGTACCAGAGTTGGACCGAAATTAATTTTCTTTTCTTAAAAGGAGTCTGCAATTTTAGCTTAATGATGGGAAGGAATCTTCTGACCCTAACCCTAACCCTAGGTACTTAGTTTCTTGTTGTGTAATCCTAGTGGACTGAAACTTTTTGATACAAATAATTTCCAGTACTACAGATTTTAATAATATTTCTTTTCAACATGGTTGCAAATGAGTCTGCCAGGATTCAATGACAGATTTCTTCCTAGAGAATTTGGAGCTGTTTTTCAAGTTTACTGGAGAGCATCTTCTGGGAACCTGTGACCTAGTGGTAGAAAACAGATTGTGTGCGTTTCTGTAGGAGGCTTGCCTGCATCTTCATCCTCTTTAAGACACTATTTGCCTCACCTGGTATTGCCAGCCTGTATGGATCTAGTTGATCCTGAAAGGTTATGGGAAACTTCCCATTACATACTGGTGAAAGCAGTTGTACCTTTTTTATTTTTGTTGTTATGTGCTTGATAAAAATATTTGTCCTTCTTTTCAAAGCCAATGAGATGACCAACAGGCATGTGCAAGGCTTTTTTTATGAAATCCAGGTAGATTCAGAATGATATTTTTAAGATATAATAAGATACAGGTAAGATATTCATAAGATACATATAAGATATATATATATATTTCTAAGGGGCTAATTCAAACTATGATCCTCTACAGTGGTGAAGAAACCAGTGGTGTGAAAGTTTAGGGACAAAAATATTTATAGGCACATGAACAAGTCTCTCCCTGTCTTCCCTTATTACGGTAGTATAGCAGGCAATAACTAGGATGTTATAGTTTTTATTTCTGAGGTCTTAGACAATTGCTTTCCTCCTTTGCTCTCTGTAAGAATCTTTGAATAAGCCTCAGACACTTATTTTTCCACAGATGTAAAAAAATATGGCACTTACAAAGCTATAGGTCATTGAAAGGCATTCTTGCAATTCTGCAGAATCTTCTATTTTTACTCAGGATTGTTTTTAGAAGCTGACAGAAATTACTCGATATTGGTTTAAGCTATTTTGTCAGACTTAAACTATTTTCCACAACATCCTTTCAAACACTTGAAGTGTTCCCTCTACACCTACTTCTAGAGCAGTGGTGGACTATGACCCCGTTATGCAGTAATGAGGTGTGACTGGATCTCTATTTCCTGTCCTAGACATTTCTAAATGAAGATTCAGCAACTGATTGAATCAAATAAAATATATAGAAGGGCTGCCATTTATTTTCAGCTTTTAACCAAGGGTTACTTTTTTGGTATTTCTAAAAATAAGGTTTTCTATTGGAATTATTAATTGCCTCTTTGTGAACAATATAAAGATTTCTCATGGATATGCACTTAAATTTTAAACAGAATTTGTTCTGGTTGCATTTATATTCTTTTGGTATTTGTTTTCTACCAACCGCATTTTACTCACAGCATAACTAATGGCAAGTGAATTAAGTTCACATGCTCAACCATTTGCATCGGAAGTGATGGATTTTATAGGGGACGAGACATCTATAGATCAGGTTTCCTCAGGCCATTTAACAGGACCCAGGCACAGAGGCAATTAAATCAAACATATACAGATCTGACTACATTCTTCTCAGTTAGGAACCAGACACAGAAGCGATTATGCCATGCCAGTCACAAAGGTGTTGACAAAAATTACAATCAACAATGCAATAATGTATCAAGCACATTTTATATGGCATCAGACACTGTTTATTAACAAGCGCAGGAGTAGCAGGGTCATGCACAGTAAGAGAAGGAATACATTTATGCTCTGTTCCCAGCTAATAAATTTTATAGTGGCTTTAATATTTTTAGGTATGTTGTTGAAGGGAAGTGTTATGAGACCCCAAAAGAAAGATATAAAATGCCCTAAATGCTATAATCCTGTTTATTGGAACTCTGTTTTAGCGGGAGGCTTTCTCTTGAAAGGCTTGCAATTACCCTTCCTTGCAATGTGAATTAAACTCATCTATCTGACCAGGGAAAAAAGGTGTTAAGTTAGGACTAGGAATGATTAATCAATACAGCTCACACTCCAGAAATCGTTTCGCAAAATATTTCTCTGTCACAAACTGTACTTGAAATGAAGATGAAAAATCAAGCTAACTATATTAGCTGTGATGTTGAATTAAAAACCTGAGAAGACTTAAGTTCATTGGAGGCATTATTCATTTCTAGGCACCACTGCTTACCCAGCTCCAGGAACTGGCTGGAATTCATGTGAAGTGGGGATGTGGTGCTCCAGGGACGGCTCCCCAATCCCTGCCCAACATCAGGACACTACTTAGCAGTACCTGCTCCACCATCACTGCAGCCACAATGGAAGACTGGTTAGTTGGTCCGGATTCCCATCCCTTCAGGGTTTTGCCTGGTTTCAGTGGGCAGCCAGATGCTTCCAGACTGGCCATCCACATGCACACAAATTGCTCCTTCCCCTTTCCCTGGAAGAAAGCACCCTTGGGGCTTGTCCAGGTTAGAAAATGTCTTTGGATCAAGACTTACCTGGCAAATATTAAGAGTAATTATTTCATCTCTCTATTTATTAAAAGGGTCTGATGACATTAAAATTTACACATAAACATATTCTTTCAGGAGTATCTTTATCTGTGTCTTAACGCCAAGCATGTTGCTGCTTACTGTGTTGTTAGCTTTGTTACAGGTACTTGACTGGTCATTCCACTTCCCATTCGTTGTGTACTCAGCTTTCAAGTTCAAAAATTTTTGATTAAATATGGATTTCAATTTAAGTTTAAAATGAATTTCTAAAGTTTTTCTGTCAATCTTTGTTTTCTGTAAACCTATTTTTGAGTAAAATCTAAATTTGGGTCCTTTTAAATTGTCTTTTGCATGCTAGCTGGTGAAAGTGTATCTTCTGAGTTAAGCAAATAACTATTGCTTTTTTGGGGTTGGTTTGGTCCAGCCATATGTTTGATTCTTAAACATATTGTGTTTCTTGATTTCCTGTGAATGACTGGACCTACCGATCCACTGTCTTTATTTTGAAATGCATCCCATGCATTCCTCAGGCTTTGAAAATACTGAAGCCTGGGCTGCAGAGCCAGGGATCCTTCATATTCAGCAATTTGTTCTTGGAGCTGATGGGTCATAAAGCCCTCTTCTGAGATCTGTATCACTGAGAGATTGACTAACTGTCATCCAAGTAGGAGTCATATAATTGTGCCATGATGTTAAAAAATGTGACATCTTTGTATGGATAAGAAATAATACCATTTTATTTGTTCTTTTCTTTTTTGTAAGTTCTGGTCTGGCCAGAAGGTCCATGTGATCAGAGACACATAAGTAAATAGTTCAGAAAGCTACTCCTGCTCTTTCAGCTTTTGTAGCATTTCAAATACAGAAAGTATGTACGTACATCTGTACATTGCTTGTGTGCATACTATGTCAGCATGCGCTGTGCACAATAGCTATACTGAAAGAATATTAAAGTTGCAAATTCAATCGCTCTGAAGTTGGGAAATGCCTGAAAAAAAGTGCACTTTGCTAATGGTTTTTACAGGTATTTGTTGACAGCAGAGGAATGCAGAGTTGGAGGACTGCTGACATCCATTTCAGCTCCAGTGGGAGCTGGCCCTGTCCATTTCCTTATCTGATGCACTGGCTCTCCTCTCTGGGTGTCTCTGACCTGCTGCTCCTTGCTTAATTCATCTCTTCTGGTCCCTTGCTCCCTGCTTTTGAGGTTTCTGTGCCAAGCTCAGTGCCTACCGTGGCCCTGGCTCCCCCTCTGTCAGGCCCTGCCCTTAATGGGACCAACTCACCTCTGGTCACCCTTCCCAGCCTGCTCTGAAGGGGGCATCCCAGGAAATGGAAAGATGCAGCAGGCATAGCAAGGGCGTATGCCTTTTATAGTTTTTGCCAGTGATCACCAGCCCTCTCCCAAGCAGATGCAATTGGCAATGATTTAGTCTTACAATGTACCAAATTTGCAGAAATTCTCCCAGGACATTCAGAAAGCACATCCTGAGATGGAGGACAGACCTGACAAGCTTAAGCCTCCTGCTCCAAAGTTAGGTGGACAATGGTTTCTTAATGGAAAGGATTTTTGGAGGTTTTTAATGCTCTGATACAAGCGTTTTTTAAATGGATGTGTTTGCAAGGTGTCCAAAGTGTTGTGGGTAAAACTTATGCATAAACACAATCTGAATGCCAACTTTGCACAGAGAATTTCAGCTTAACTGGTTATATTTTATTGAGGATTTAGCCATTAAAAATGGGGTCTTACAGGAGGAAGCAGTAGATGCCCTTAATAATAGTCTTTATAGATACCAAGAGACAGCAAACCAGAATGTTCCATCTTGCAAAATTCTTCATGGTTTATGTCCTAGGTTCAGCAGTAGCAGTCATTTTTCTCCTTCTTAGTAGCTGGTGCAGTGCTGTGGTTTTGACTTTGATCCGAGAACAAGGCTGATAACAGCAATGTTTTTAGTTCTTGCTAAGTAGTGTTTACCCTTATCAAGGACTTTGTGTGCCCTCAATTGGGTGAACATCACTAACAAACAGCAACGCCTTGGAATTAAAAATTGTCCAATAAGTTTTATATTCTTCTTGCATGAATACTTGCAACCAAACTCATGACAGATAGAAATTTAGGCTCTGAGCAACGAAAAAAGCCCTAACCTTGAAACCTGGATGAGAGTTGGGCATAAAACTTTTCAGGGTCTTGGAGCTAAAATGAACCATCAGAAGGAAACGCTAAACAGCAGCTTAGCAAAGAATGCATCATCCTTATATTACAACACCCAGATACAGGAAAAATGATGTTTCACTGGTAACAAAAAGGACAAAAGTATGTTAGTGCTGTATGAATATGAAGAGACTAAGTATCATATGTGTAGATTATGATCTGCTGTTTTATACTTATTGATCTCCAGTTGTCTCAAGCCCAATATTCTCGATGTTTTCATTCATGACAGCATGGAGTCTCATTCCAGCGTAAGCTTTGGTAGCTGTATTTTTCTAAGCTTCATTTCGTCAGGTGTATGAGTATATTATCCTGTGAATTTGTCAAGATTTATGGTGGCAACGTTTTATGTGTTTTCTTTGACAGAACCAGTAGCATGGGCAGGTAACAGAAATAAACCAGTTTTCACATCTTACTAGTCATTCATTAAGAAGTTTGGTTCACCAGCCTGCACAGAGTTCACTCTTATCTTTACTGTTCATTGACTCTGATGGCTCATATATTTACTAGGTGGGTCACAGCGCTGCAGTTCCCATGGCTTTCAGGCAGTGGAGCTATGCAAGTTTTATTTAGCTTCAAAAGTTATTACTTGCCAGATTCAGACTGGCCTCTTTTTGCTCTTTGTGGGAGGAAAAATCTCTTTCTGTGGGCACTCCTCAACCTCTGAGCACATGTCTTGTCTCAGCAGATGTTGCTCTGGTACTGCATCTCAAAAGATGGGGTTGGTGGAAACATAGGGTGCAAGTAACCGGCTCCAGTTAAGTGGGAGCAGAGGGGCTGCAGCTGGGCAGTATGAGGTTCAGCTTTCCAATAATGTCAAGGAAGAAGTTGCTTCTCAATTTGTCCCCCTATGATTTAAAGGCACGCACTTGTGCCAGCTAAATCACCAAAAGGAGAGCAACAGTTTTCTACTTCTTGGCAAACCCATAAATTATACCATGCAGCCTCAATCCTTTTCCTGTTTCCTGAAATAAATATTCTGGTTGTGAAAGCAAAGCAAAGTCCAATCTAGAGGCTGTGTCAGGATAGAAACTGATGAGACTCTCAGTCTCCCAGATGCTCCTACTCCGTCTAGCCTGCTGACAAGTGATAGGCAAGTTTTGTCTTGGCAGATTTTCTGATGCTGGAATTTCCATCCCCACATGCCCATTATGTTCCCCAGTTAGCAAAGGGGGTAGTGCATTTTACTGCCTCTGGGAAAACCTAGCACATGATATTGGAGGACAAAGTATTGTGTTTTTTGTTTGCAGTGGATAAAATACAGTGCATCTAAACAGCATGGGCTCCTTGGGTGGTCAGTACTGTACAAAAACCCAGGAAGCATTCGTCTGCTTCCCAAAATACTCAGAACTGCTGAAACAGACTGTCCTCTCATTGTGCATCCAAAGCAAGTTGAAGAGAAGCTCAAATGAAAGCTGGAAACTGGAGAAACAGCAGAGTACTGAATAAGCAGCTGAAGGAAGTAATGTTCATATTCATCCTTGCTTTGACTGAACTTGACTGCTGGCAAAATAACTGTTTCAGACACTATAAATTGAAGCAAGAGGAGATGAAGAAAGCATTAAAGGAGGCTAGGAGAAGTTTGTCCTCTTCGCTGCTGATATCAAATACTTCAGCATCTCACAGTAAAGCACACAGAACAAAGGTTAAAGTATTGCAGTAAAGAGTTTTTTAACAAGCAGAGTTTGACCTGAATCCATTTATCATCTTCCCTTGAAATTATTAGCAGAACATTATGGTATAGGAGACATATGAGCAGGGCCATTGATAATCCCCAGTCCTAGAACGATGTGTGCTGGTCAGTCAACGATCTCTGCCAGTCATCCACAGGCAGTGTTGCTGGCTGGTGTTTTTGCTTTTTCTCATTGCTATGGCCATAGCTTCACATTTATTGGCATAACTCTCATGCCATTGAGAGAGATTCTTTCATATAATATCCTTTTCCTGGACTAAACTAATTGCTGAATTTGAATGACTGCAATTGTTTTCACCTCAGTTTGTGCTATTAAGTTTAGCAATAATTAACATCTCTGTTTCTTAGGTTTCCTCCAGATGCCTGCTATTAAAATAACCAGTCTCCCATCTGGAACAGAGTATTGTAACCTGTGCAGTGGCCATTTACTCTTGTGCTAGGATACTGTAGAAGCTCTTCCCTTTTAGTGACAAAGCAATTGCTGGTGAGACGGCAGTATCAAGTGCTGGGTGGTGACACAAATATACCAGTAAGCACTTCTTTTCCCATTTCATTAACATTTTTTAGCAGAGTTTTACCTGTAAATCTGTAATCTCTAACCTGTAAAGAGCTCTGTGGTAAGCAAGCTTCTTGAAGATAGCTGCTACCTTTCCACAGTAGGTTTTTCCACATTGAATTGCAACCCTGAAGAGGTATCTGATGCAGGCAACAGATCCTGCCCTGCAAAGTGTGCCCCAAAGGTGGATCTGCAATGAGGGAGAGGAAGGGCAATTCAGGACTGCTAATATAAGCCTTCCTCACAGCTACCTACTGGGAATCCCCTCCACTTCAGTTTCTGGGGACATAATCTGTAAACAGACAAGGCAAAATCTGGCTTCCATTTCTATATGCAAAATGGTCCTAAGTTTTTGTTGATGTTTTCCTTTAAGCAACTATGAAGCTATATTTGCAAATGACCTATCTACTAATAAGCTCTTCTGACTGCAAGTATGAGTTGGAATTAAGGAAAAAAACCCAAACAGTCCTCTTCAAACTTTTGTAAAACTTTTGTTTTAATGGTGTTTTTGCATGCAACTCTAGTGGTTAGTGGTAGATGAAAAAGAAACTGTTCTGCTAAGGAAATTTAGAAAATACCTTTACCATGCCTCTATAGGAAAGATATCAAAGATGCCTTGGCAAGATCTTTCTTTCTGATGCCTTTATCTCTTCTTTTTTTATTTTAATTATTTTTTTTTTATTCTTTCCAGCTTTACAACAGAGCAGGACTTATGATTTAGAGAAATGGTCCCTTTTTATAACCAATAGTCTTCCCAAAGCAATGTTGGGCATCTCGAACAGTGGTCTTTAGGACAGCCATCATGTGTAGAAGGGAAACCTCCTGCTTTAAAAATGCTAAAGTTGATGCTACCCAATGGATTTACTTCTTAATGAGAGAATTCATTTGAACAAATTTTGTATTTCTTAATTTGTCTTAAAAACACAAGGTTCAATCTGGTGTCTTGTTACATTCCCTGTCACAGTGAAATTAATGTTCTTTCTGCTGAAGCCTAACTTTTCCTGAAATTCTCAATCCTGTAATGAACCTGTCCTATGAAAAGACACAGAAACCCTCCTGTCAGCTTTAAGAAAAGGCAGATGGGACTCCTTGCAACAAAGCAAAGGAGAACCCACTCAGTGACATGTGCTCATTGAATCTGACATCTCCAAGTTTGCAGAGTCTGGTTGTTGGAGGAAGAATTTTCTCTGTGGTGACTCCAAACTTTCTGAACTGATTCCTTGTAAAACATGAGAAAGCACAAACTTGGCCACTTTTGGGAAGGGTTGTTGCAAAACTCTTCAGTGCATTAACCTTGACTTCAGGACATTTACGATAGCAAGTTAAGACTGCCAGATCCTACAAGAGGAATTACTACTATAATCAATATTCTAACAGGCATTCCATGGTCTATTATAATGCAGAATGATGTACTTTGATCAGTAAAAAAAATGAATAGTTTTTTTATTTCAATGTTTGAGCCATTAAAAAAATGTCTCTATAAAAAGAGATCTATCTATCCAGAGAATGGAAACAGCTCTGCCCTCAGGGTATCCCTGAAGGAGCCATGTCAGCTTTTTAATAATTAGTAATAATGGGCTTAACTGAGATGGCAGCTTCATAACTGCTGCTAGTGAAATGGCATTTCATGAGGAAGAGCCACATTTTACACAGAGCACCAGAATATTAAGTCCTGGAATTTGGCTAAGGTATTCTTCTCTTACTGCTATGTTTTGCTCTGGAAGGCAGTGCTGCCAGAGTGCACATGATTTGCTGGCTATGGTTTATATTCGCGCAATTCCTGCTTCGCCATGCATCAAAATCATTGTCTGTGTGGGGCCATTTGAATTAGTTTTCAGCTTCCTAATAGTTCTCTTAATCAAAACTTAGAAAAAAAGCCATATAAATATGAATATCTTTTTGGCCCCAAGGATAGGTTAGGCTAGTAGCACATTGAATATTAATTCCTGATCCTGATCCAAGTTGCCAAAATTAACTCTGACATATTAAGATATACAGAGAACATATTTCTACACTGGAATCCATAGGAGCTTCACAGTGTCATAGGATTTGGTTTGACATTATATTACAAAAAAAAAGAAGGGAAAAGTGAGTCTTTCTCACAGATACAGCTGCTGTAACCCAATGGTGGGAAGAACTGGAAGTACAGATTAAAAGACTGCTGAAAGACCAGGTGTTAAAGCTCCTTTTAAGTTCATGCCACAATAGTTTCTGCCAAGACTCTCCTGGAAAATAGCAAAAACTCACTATGGGGATCCCCAATAAGATGGAAGATAAAAAAAAAATCTGATGGAAAATTCCAGGAGGAAAACAAAAAGAAAACTCAGATTTGTTGCTACTTTTGCAGAGCTGTCAGCGTCACAAGGTCTTTCACATTCACTTCAAGTTGATATCTCTGCCACTCAGGACATAAATTTCCATTCAGGAGAAAGGGAAGAAACTCGAGTATTTAAAAAATAAAAATGCTGTTCTGTGTTAAGGGGATGCAAGTGTGACAATGCATTCAAGAAGTCATCCAAAGTGGTGGTCAAAGTCTTAACACTGAGTGCATCATAAACTTCTGTTAAGGTATACTCTTCTTATTGTCCTGATTCACAGTGTCAGAGTTAAGAGACTTAAACATCTAAATTTAGGCATACCTGCTTGAAAACGAACTGCTTTCCAGAGTCCTGGATGATCCGGTTCAGCCAACATGCAAGGTGGCATTTTGGTATGGTTATATCTTTGTCCTTACGTGTGACATCTGTGTCATATTTACTTGTCTAGGTGTTGTTAGTTCCAGCACTCTCTCCTCTGCTTACCCACTACTGGTCTTCTAAAATGTTCATACAATGGTATTTCCAAGACTTTTGTGGAGGTGATTTTCCAAAGGTTTAACAGATTTAATGATTTCATAGCATTATGCATTGCATCTATTACCAATTATAAGAAAAAAATAGAAAAAAGGTGAGATGAAAATTAGAATTACAGTGTTGGAAAACTGTTAAAGTGAACAAGGAAATAAACAGATAGTGCTAAGTATACATACCAAATGTTGTACTTGAATATTAAATGGCATTGAAGAGTTGGAATCTAAAATTACATCTGCCTGGAGGATGAAACTTCTGTAACTCATCATTGGCAACACCCAGTGAGACTAATAACTTTGAATCTCACCCCAGCATCAGTGATAGCTTCATTATTTCATTCCTCAGGCTGTGCATTTCACCATGTTTAGCTGAATACCTCAATGCTTGAGATCACATCCTTTCCATTTTAAGATCCTTTTTTCCCAGCAGAGAAATCATTGAGACCTGAGCACTGGGATAAAAGATGAAAACTTTTGGCTACGCATAGCTTAGAAAAGCCTAGCTGCTTGGCTGTGAATGGAAATATGGAAGACAAGGTACCCATTGAAGTTACACTTCTCCTAGGATCCTCATTGGGGGCATTTGGGACAGTGCCCTACAGTACAGCACCACCCCCTTCCTTTGCCTGGGCTGCACTGCTTCCTCTGTCTGATTTCCCCACACAGAAAAGCAAAAGGTCTTTTCAACTATTATGCTAAAAACTGTGGTTGAAGTCTTCTTTGATTATTTTATTTAGCATTATATATTTCCAGTTATGCACAGTGTCCTGGAGCTTTGCAGACACGGTGAGTAGGGGTTTTGTCGGCCTGTTATCCCACTCTTCTGTTGGTATGCATCAGTGCAAAAGTACCCTTTCACTGAGTTTTTTCCATCTTTACGTGTATCAAAATCAAATGTTCTCAGTGTAAAATTGCCCTTAGGACAAAAAAAGCCAAATTCATGCTAGTTTCAGTGGAGGGGATTCCAGTGACTTCAATGGCCCTATGTGAGCATGGAGGGGTTCAAAAAATTAAGCTGTCCCATTAACATCAGAAGCAATGTATTTTTTATTTCTACAGAGCTGGTTTTCACCCAGATGCTCTTTGGAGTAGTCCATGTATTTGCTTATAGTCTAGATGTATCTGACCATGTTGCTGTTGTTTCACTCTGTGAGCTTGGGCAAACCCACACACATTCTCCAAAGTCTTTACTTCCCTTTTTTTAAATTTCTTTACTGTACAGGAATGAGAAGAGAGCAATTGCTTTTAAAATTGTTAACTACTTCATTGATGGAGGTCATAACAAATTTGTTTGATAAGTGATAGGTTTTATATACAGAGATGTGGAATTTACATTTATTGTATATATTACTAACCTATTCAGTATAGAGGTATATAGAAAGACAGATAGTAGTATATCAGACTAAATCCCACAGCATTTCACCAAGCAATACTGCCATCCTTTCAGACGAATGGAAATGTTATCAGTGTAAAACAACTACATCAATCCTGTATATTTTACCCGCTTCTTTCAAAAATGTAGCTGAAACGGAAGTGTGAGGTTAAATTGCTCTAAAATTTCAGGTGACTTTGGATCAGAAGTTGAAAACTATTTTAAACTTTGTAATTGCCCTTGCCTTAACAACTAGGCAAAAGGAAAGATACGTTTCCACCTTTCCTCCGATACACATTCAAAACTGCATTGTGCACCTCAGTACCAGACAAGCAACTTGCAAACATTTTTCTGATTGTTTATGTGAAGAAAGTTTGTCCAATATGCCTTTTTTTTCCCTTTTGCATTTTGCTTTTGGAACTCCATAGTGTTTAGATTGTCATCCCAAGCATGATATTCCAGAAGAATGATATCATTATTTATACTTTGCCCTCAGAAATCTGGTCAATATAATTGTGACTTTTTTGGTTTAAAGTAAACATTAGCATTTGATGAAAGCTCAGCCCTTTACCTCCTCCCTTGGTAGCTGTTTGTTAAGGTCTGCTATGGAGCAGCAGTCAAATTAAGAAAGTGGTGTTATTTCAACAAAGCCAGAGACTTTCTTTTGCTTGTAAATATTAGTACATCCTGCAAGCACTGGTGAGTGCTGCCAGCCATCCTGTCACTTAAACAGAGTTAAGACTGATGGAGGCCAAGTTTCTGTCGATCTGAAACTCAATGCATTAGCTCAGGGGCTCAGTGTAGACATGCATACATTTTTATTTTCACATCTACTCTTTTTATGTCAACAAACTTTATAGGTGCTGGTTTCTGTCACACTCCAAAATAATTAACCCTGAAAGAAACATTTTATTTAATGTTTTAAGAAGTCAGGATTTGGTAACAAGGTAAAAAAAGCCAGATCACGAGCTGACATCATGTAAAACAGCCAAATGGCAGGACATTCAATAGATGGGTGGCCCAGAAAACCACAGAAAATATATGTGCGCAACACCTAAATTAGGGCTATCACGAAGATTCAGATGTGTTCCAGACACACTCTCCCTTCAGACAAAACAGGTAGGATGAAATCATGAAAAAATATACTGCAACAATAAGAAAGTAGTGATTTACAAGTGAGTTACTGTGTATATACGTGGAGCTGTTGTTGATGTAAGTGATGGTACATAAATATGCTACCAAGAATTGGTGCATTTAATTAACTTTCTGTGATCAAAGTAAGCATGTTTCTTCTGTTGGAAATAGCAAGAAAAAGATTGTATAACATAAATTAGGGCTAATTCCCTGTTCTTAGGACTCCACAAGTTTCAGGTATGCTCAGCTCTAACAATACTTCATCATTTTCTGCTTTCTTCTCAGTCCTCACTGTGCCCCTAATTTTTCTTCTTCCTTTGCTCTTGAATTTGTACCTTGTGCCGCATCAGGGACTTCTTTCTCCCCATCTACTGAACATTTAATTTTCTTCTCTTTGAACTTTGAGGCCTTTCTTGTTGATCGCTTCCCTTGTCTTATTAATTGGGAGCTTTTTTTACTCTTTATGGATAAAAAAACAT
This sequence comes from Forpus xanthops, assembly GCA_032466535.1. Classification (NCBI taxonomy): domain Eukaryota; kingdom Metazoa; phylum Chordata; class Aves; order Psittaciformes; family Psittacidae; genus Forpus; species Forpus xanthops. Next base: position 19,034 of record JASSUY010035112.1, on the reverse strand, counting down.
TCCAACATTTTTTTCAGGAATAACCCACAAAAAAAATGGTGGTATATGGGCTTGAAATCAATGTAAGTCCACAGTCTTGACTTTTACTGTACATTTTGAAAACTGTGAAAAGAAAGAGCCTGGGTTAACTTAGAATTTTAATTTCCACCAAAAATATTTTTGAGCCCAGAGAAAAACCCCAACACTTCATGTTTTTATAGAATACATAGATCCTTGCAAAAAGTTTCTGATAAAAAAAGAAACCAGCAAACTTTTACCCCAGAAAACAGTACATTGAATATTTGGCCTGTCTTGAATATCAGCCTGCACTGAGTGGAGAGAGAGAACATCACTCTGATTCAAAATGCTAGCACATTTAGAAACAAACGTTTCTGAATGTTTAACGTCACAAGTTTTAGACCAACTGCTGAAGTTCTAAAGTTTGAATCAAGGCACTCCTATTAATCTAGTGATAAGCCCAGTAAAGCCCCAGTGTCTCCAAACTATCACGAAAGCTTGCCTTTATTTTTGTATGTTTACCAAATGTGTAGAAATCACCTCTGTGAGAAAAATATTTGGAAAATTTGGAGGAAAACTTGGAATTTGAGAAGTGCTTTTTGGTATCTTGGGCCTAGTCCTTTCAAAGGTATATGCTGAGGGTTTCTGTCCATGGGGTTGAGAGTGACTTATGAAAGTCAGAGAGACCAGTCACACAAGTTAAAGCTGAGCATGTGCAGAAGCGTTTGCAAGAACAAAGGTTGATAGCAAAGTCTAATAAAAAATAATGCTTTCCCATCTATTACAGATTTCTCCTAGGATCTGTGACTCACAGCTATCCCTTTTAAATTGCATAATTAACAGTGTGCTTCTAATTACCAGCTAATCAAATCAAGCCTTACTGCGTGTAAACAGGACTCTGGGACTTTTAATAAGGTCTTCAATGCATGACTGCTCTTAGAATAGCAATTAGTATATTTTCTGCTCCCAGTGATAGGAGTTACAGTAGTATAGAATTAAACTGTTTGCATACCCACTAATTCATAGACGAAATGCAGTTACTGGGAGGTGACCTTTGATGAGGCAAGGTGGAAGGATTTGGAGGCCTCCACTGAACAGGGGTGTGTGCGTTTACCTTCATGTCCTTCTTTGACTTACTTTTTTTAATTGCAAACCTAGCTGTGGTACCTTCTGCTTTTCTAAATCTAAAGGAAGTATTCGCTGCATTGGTGTTATCAATGAGGCAAGAAACCGTGCCAGTGCCATTCACTGAGTGGCTAGAATATATGTCAAAAGTTACAAAAAAAACCCGAATGCTGAGGTTTTCCCTAGCACAAAGAAACTGCGATCTGGTAATATAACTATCATGGAATAGACTTTGAATATTTTCCTCTTTTCATCATGTTTTCTGTGACAGGCAAATTCCTTCATACCTGCATGGAAAAGCAATGTTTTGTATTCCTGTCATACGTAGCTTATCTCTTTTGATTGTGAAAAAAAATGAACAAAGCTTTCTTTAGCAAATCACTCTTTCATAGACCACTCAGATCAACACTCCTTCCTCTTTCCTTCCTTGGAAACAAAATCAGCCACCACTAACCTACCACGTATTCTCCATTTCACAAATGTTTCCTTGTTTTTTTTCTCTTCTCGTCTTCCTATGACAAATATTCCACAGTAGGCCAATTCCTGTCTCACAATACAGAATGTTGCTAAAACAAACATTGCTGTCAGATGCCCACATCAAATCCAATCAGCCATATCCAACTTCATGTTGACAGTTGCATTTTTTTCCTAATGCATATTTTAGCCTTGCTTGACCATCAACCATATGGCAGGTTTGTCCTGCGGGTAAGTTTATTATTAACAGCTTGCAGCTGGAGATACATCTAACTGTGACATTGCACTAATTGATCAAGACATCTCTGAAATAAGACGCAGAAAGTGGCCATAGCAAGCAGCGTCAAATTAATGTTTGGGGAGCATTAAGGCAAGCAAACACCACAGTCATGCACAAAGTATCTTAGAAACTGAAAGTGCTCTATGTGGGGCTTCAGTAAAAGGAATTAATTTCAAACAGACTTCTTTTGACTGGAAAAAGACATTATTTAAGCCAATGTTAAGCCTGCACACCAGAAGCTCAGACAATTAAATCACCGAATCTGCTGGGTGCCTTCAGTCTATAGTTTCTCTTCTAATCCTTCTGTCATAGCAGAGGGTGACTGAGGTTTAAGACCAGCATGTGTAACATTAATCCATCACTTTGCATTAAAGTCAGAGTGCTAGATTTTTGATGGGAGGGAAGAAAAAACAACTGTATGAGGGATTAGGTGGAAGTTAGCTGGCTACTGTTCAGGGGTAACTAGTGAATAAGCTGCAGAATGTGAATTGCTTGCCTTGTATGTATCACCTGGTAAATTTTTTTTCTCAGGTATTTTTGCCCAGCTGGATTAAATGATCTTGAACTGAATGGAACAAATCAAGTGAATTCAGTGGTTTAGTGTTGTATTTTTAAGCTGAAGCTGTCAAACTTAAAAAGGTGCTGTCAAGTGTAGAGCACTTGTCAAACAACCTGCAGACTCCAAGGTTTGAAAGTGAGAGCTCTCCCAACTCCTAATTTAATGAAGAGGTTAGGTAAAGCTTATGCAGGAATGATTAGTGTGTGTGAGGAAGAAAATATGATGACTCCATGCAAAGTATCAGATAACTAGCACCAGGCTTGGACTGGAGCCAAAATCAAAAGTGCTTTGTTGGCATGTCAAGACTGCAAAGCATATTTTGCAAATTCTGTGTCAGTTGAGCAGATTGGATAAAGCATGAGCAAAACAGTCCCTGGTGCTCTCTTGGTTTAATGCTTGGAGTGAGGCGATCTGTAATCACAGCATGGTGAGTCTTTCATGAAGAACGTTTTATCTGCTATATTTAGGTCTTGCTTCATAAATGCTGACAAAACAGACTTCAGTTTGCACTTGTTCCACTCTTTGCAGGTCCTTGGCAAATGCATTGTGTGAGCAGGGCTTATGGTTTGTGAACAAACTGTCATCCCTGTATATAGTCATCTGGGCATTTCCATTTAGAATAGGTCTATTTTAGTTGTATAGCATCTTCTCCCTTTCCTAGTTGGATAATATAATTCTTGTAAACAGCTGGAGGGTCAGACCGATCTCATGGGCTATAGTTCTCCTTTAGACATGGAAAAGCCTGGAGAGTTTTGGTATGTTCTTAATCTTTTCTATATTGAAATTTCCATAAGGAAAATATCAGTTTGGAAGGGTCATCACTAAATTTAACAGGGGTACAGCTGAAGAAGGCCTTCATTTGGGTGAAATTTCAAATGCACTTATGATTTTTTCAAAAGATACTTCTAAAGCTTGTACAAGCTTCCTTATAAAGGAAGCTGAAGTATGGGCATAGCCTGGATGCTATAGATGTCATAGTTTTAGAAGAACGGTTATATTAGAAAATGAGAATAATACAGAAGATGTTATAATATTAGAAGAAGCCACGCTAGCCATTCTTACTTATTTATAATATCACTATTTCTCCCTAACAGAAAGTTCAATGTACTCTAAGAGCTGTGGATCCTTGTTGGCTCTGGTCTGTGGGTGCTTTGCATCCTTGGGTACTCCTCTGGGGTCTCATGCCCATCTATGCATGAATACATATCCAAGTGCAGTGGTAGACATTTGAGATTTCGTATGGAGACATTTTTATCAACATCTTTGCACACAATTTTTGCCCCCTATAAGCTTTCTCTAGGTCTTCACAGGATCAGATACTGAAAAAGCTTTCTTTAATTTAAAATCAGAAAAAATATTTGACAAAGGGACATTGGTAAAACTCTAACACATATGATAACAACCAAACCAACAGTCTTGATACAGAACTGGGCAAGGACAGCTCTAACGTAATTTTCTCCAGGGGAGGAATAAAGTACAATAGCATGCTTTTAAAAGCAGTTATCACGAATTTCTTTTATTTCACTATTTTCACATTGGAAAGGCATATTACTCAATTTGTGTCACCACCTACTAAAATACATAATTGAACTTGGATTTTCTGGTAGAAGATTTGCAGTGCAAAACTCCATGAAAGCTGAGATTTTGCAGTGCAAAAACTTCATGAAATCTGAGATTTTGCAAAGCAAAAGTTTAAATCCACCACTACACTTGCAAGAGCCTCTGAAATACACAAGTGTAAGACTGAGGCTTGTCCTTACTTTACCACAATATATGGGATGAAGTTGCTTCAGCTGAAAGATTGTTGGAGTCTGGAAGGCTATAGTAAGGACTGTATGCAAGTATGTATTACCAAGAAAAGTTACAGTGCAAGAATATTTCTACAAAGAAGCATCATCAGCATAAACAGATGTGTAAACATACAAGATGTGTTTTTTTATAAAGAAAATAGACAATGGAGGCAAGAGAGAAAGGAAGAACCCCAATGCACTTTTGGTTCTGGTTAATGAGGGAGATATTAACACTCTTGGCAAGAGCAGGTGTATTTACAGATTTATAAAGATTAAATGTCTGCATGTATTTTTCTGCATCTAGCAGTCAGTACCAACAGCAGTGGAGCATCTTAGTCAGGGATGCTTCTGAGAGGGATCAAAAAAAGGAATAAGGAGCTTGAACCACAGATAATTGTTAGAAAGTCATCCTAGGGAAGTCTACATAGTCTGTCAGGGGCATCCCTAGCTGAGGGGTTTAAACTCCGCACCCGCCTCTCTGCTCTCTGAGCATGCTGTGCTTTAGTCAGCTGAAAAGCAGAGATGTGTGTTATGGGAGGACACTATTGCATCTGGATAGACGTAGTCCTCATTACTGTAGGTGGGCAGAAATGTGGAAGTGGATATGGCTTTCATGGTGCTATTTAATACAGCCCATAGTGGGTCTCTGAGTGCTGTGAGAAGAGCAGGAACTGTCCCTGAAGTCCAGGATCAGACTTCAGCACCCACTGGCAAATTTCAGCCTTTCTAGCTGACTTTGTCTGATCCTACTAATTCTTTGTGTGAATTATGTGGTTTAAGGGGGCATATTATGTGATTTAAGGGGGAATATGGAATATTGTAGTCTTCTGTTGTGCAGTTCCATAAAGCACAAATGCTCTAAGGCCAATCACAAGTCAGGGATCTGCAGGATGACCCACACCCATGACATTTACTCCCAACATCTGTGGCATTAACTTCCCCACAAGAGATCAGGCAGGTAAGAAAGAGCTTCCACCATCACCTTCCAGTGACACTTCTCCATCACAGCCCGTGGCACGGATAGGAAGCTAGTAGATGAGACCCAGTCTATGAATTACTTGCAGAATCCCCAGGCTGAACTCTACCTCCTTGCTTACAGCTTCAGGGTCTTGGCACAGCTGAGTGCCCTGCATGTGAATTACAGAGAACAAAGGTGTGGCTGCATACAAAGTCCTCTCTAATTATGATCAAGGGAAGACCATGTTAATAATTTCTGTAAACCCTGGTGTTTTAGAGTTTTTTGTGGGAATTTCATATGTGCCACCTTTTGCAAGGGTTGGCCCCAAGGCAGAAGATGTGTGAGTGTACGTGGGCTGGCAGCTCCCCCTATAAAATTACCTTCTATCAGGCAATTATCAAGTGACATAGTTTCCAGTAGGTTCAGCAGAAGCTCACGTTCGGTTTAGTCTATCTGGTTTGTAGCTGCTTTGGCTTCTATTTTATAAGCAGCCATCCAAATGTCAGGTTTTCAGAGGGACGGGGTGGAATGACTGTCATCCATAGATATTTTCCAAGAAAGTTGTTCACTCACTGTTAGTACACTTAGTGCCCCTGCTGCCTGCAGTTGTATGCACTAGTGGAGATACTTTCCAAACTGCTTTTAAAATAAAAATACCATTCTTAACTTTGGTCCCTGAAAAAATAAAGGATAGATTCATTCATACAAAACAGCCTACTTGAACAGATGATACTGATGGGAGAACTTTCTCGTGAGGTCAGAGACATGCTCTAAGATTTCTGCAAATCTTTGGATTTACTCACACCTAGCTCTTCCAGAATGATGATGAACATTTGCATCTTGAAGGTGCTATATAGCTGCTAACGAAGACACATAGCTTGGCCACAGGCATCTGGTGCATGGTGCCCCAACTTCAACCATGCCCACTGACTGTCTTTGATGCCTTAGTAACCTCACTGCCAAAGCATGACTGGACAGACATATATATTTTTTACCATAAAGGTTATTTTACCTTTATTAGCCCTTGTTATTGGTAGTCCTTTCATGCTGGCTCCTTTCCCTTCTTGATATTAAAGAACAGAAGGTTCACCTAAAAGTCTTCTTTCTTTCTGTTCTGGATAATAAGAAATGATTTATCATGCTGATCATCTCCAGAAGACCTCTGACAAAAACATGCTTACATGCCTGTAGCTGCCAGTGTCAATAGTATATTTGTCACAGATCCACTTTGAAAGTCTTTGGCGCAATCCAGATGTTCTAGGAAAAAACATAATTCCTGCAAAGTATCTGTGGTCTTGAGAGCAGAGTTTGATAGGAAAACAAGGTAGTATAATGTCATAACACAGCTCCCAGAATTTCTTTTGTCTTTCCTGCGCTTTGTGTCAGGCCAGTGGAGAAGTGCCAGATGACAATCTAGACAAGCCATTTTCCTAGGACATATTCCACTTCTTCCTCCATTTCTCACTTTTCCTGGAGCATTGCCTGCGGTGACTGCAGTTGCTACAGTCAGGGTTTTATCAGCATCGCTACAGTATCATCTGCTACATCTTAAATTCCTGTTGCATCGGTAAAACTGTGAAATGGGCACTTAGGAGACTATTGACACAGAAACTGCTATCTATCCCTTTACTTAATAAATTTTCTATATAATAATAGAATTATTAAATATGAGTGAATACAATAAAGGGTTATACAGAGACCTCTGAACCTCCAGGTTATAGCCAGCAAATCCAAATACAGTTGCCTCTTGTGAAAGTTAGCCCTGCACTTACAGAACAGGCACTGTGAGGCAGAGGCTCTATGGGAACCATTATCTAGCACCCAGACATCAAATAATGGCATATTCAGAAATCTGGGGATCTGTTTATGACTCCTTTTGAAGATCACTGAACTTTGAGGATTCCTTTGAGCTGTGCAAACCTACTGTGCATCAGTACAACTGCATGCAGCACGCTATCTGAGGTACATAACTTGCTAGTTCATAGTTTGCTTTTCCTGAGCATCCAGTGAGGTCTACGTTTACAAAGAAAACTACATAAAATATAAATCACACAAATATAACAAATATATTAAATATAATGTATTAAATGTATTAAATATAATACATACCAAAAAAACAACTTGAATTGATTTTTTTCCTTTATACATATTTCTCTTTTCCCTCCTCTTTTTTTTTCCTCAAGTATAATTCTCACTAATTAGGTGTGAATGGATTTTGTTTTTAAGTAGACCCTCAAAATATAGCTAAAGAGCCAGAATAAAAAGATTCTGTCAGCTTCTTTCCACTAAAAGAAGCTTTTGCATTGGCCTTTAAACACCAGAGGTGAATTTTAGGGCTTTAGGAAATTGTGCATAAACAGTCTGGCACGATGCTGTGTAAGAAGAGAGGACTTTCCTGGTTCACTGCAAAAATCACAGATAACAATCAGAGTCCCTGTCACTAGCATATTAGGACTGTGTGAAAGATATGCACACATACAAAATCAACATCTGTGCTCTCATGTACACATCTCAACACATACATGCAGTAGGTAGACAATGAATGACTTAATCCTGCCTAGGTGAGCAATTCATACATGGCTACATTGGAAATACCATTCAGAGTGTGGGACTGGTGCCAGGAGTTATGTATAAGTGCTTTCAAGCCCTTCACAGAGCAGAAAATAGTAACCAAAATAACCTATGCTCATTACAGAGAAGGGGCCATGAGGCAACGTCCCGTCTGCTTGTGGTTAAACCTGCCACTGCTGCTATTACTACTATTATTTTTCAGAAAGGCTAAGCATGACTAAAACATGATTGTCACAAACTCAGGACGCATAAGGGGCAACTATTCAATGATCCTTTCAGCCAGAAAAATAAGTAAACCACCTCCAAATATTTTGGATGCTTGAGTTTTTTGGGTTTTCTTGTGAGTGAGCTTTTATGAAGCAAAGGAAATATCCCTCTAATAATCTGATTTACCTTGGGGCATTTCACTTTCCATTATGTGATGGGGTCACAGGCTTTTCCTAAAAAAAATAAAATAGAAAAGTAAAATTGAAGAGTTGAGGGAAAAATGACTTTGTGTACAGTCCATTAATTTCTATGGGCTCTGAGCACACACCCCTTCCCTTAACACAAACAGAAGAACTTTTATGCAGTATCAGAGCGGACAAGCCTAGAACTTGCAACAACAGTGAGTCTTTCAACCGCTTGTGTGACTTAATGTAAAATTGCCTCTTAAAATAAATACACTTCCCCCCTCCTTTTCCGTCTCAGGAGTTGAACCATTCTGCCCCTTTTGCATTTCATCACTGTGCTATTATACATCCCACCTCCCACCAGCAACACTACCCCCTCCATGCAAGTGACTAATGAAAATCCCAGACTCCCTCCTTAGTGGTTATCAGATTCATATTTCTTTGGGTTAGACTATTATTCTAAACTTAAAATTCAGCGTCAAGCTTTGCTTCTGGGTTTTTTTGCTGGCAGTTTTATAGCTTGACCAAACTTCATGTTGGATAGTGTTTTGGTTGGCTGCCATATTTATCCTGGCTGTTAATCAGGGTTTTTCTGTTTTGGAATAGGGGCAAGGTGGAAGGAGTGGTTATGGTTTCGCTCTGTTAACAGAAGTGCCCATGCTTACTGTCAGGAGCAAGTGTCTGTACTTTGTAACTACAAATTCCTTAATGACGTGTTACATTTCAAAGCCAAGTTGGTCTTAGGGAGAAACCCAAACTGATAAACAAGAACAACCACCCCCCACTCAGACCTTAAGTCTCCCACGAGCTGTTTTTAATGATGCTATTATTTATTCTCAAATAATACTTTTCTCTGCTTTTAATAATAATAATGAATTAAAATATTTTCCTTTATTTTCTGTATATGTGGCTTGCTGGATGAATTTTTGAGTAGTTGCATACTGGAGCAATTCCATGTGTAACTTTATTAGTTGATGGAGAAAGCAACAGCATTAATTTGAAAAGAAGCTTTTCTACTGAACATAAATACATGGTTTTGAGGGGAATGGGGAAAGCCTTTCCTAAATTTTCTATTCGGCAGTAGTCTGCTTTCCTGTGACTTCTGTGAAGGAGCACTGCGCACCTTTTCTTCACCAGGTATTAACTGAATCAAGATATATTTGATTAATCATAGCCCTTTTTTCTTCTGACTGGCTCCATCCCGTGTTTCACAGATATTTCTCCTACAACTTCTGCAATTTCTCAGTGTGGGTCTCTGACAGCACCAGGGGGAAAGGCAGAGGAGGCAGAAAGGCCAAACATGTAGCTACTTGTCCTCTAGGTACCTCTCTGGTGCACATCCTGGCGCAGAGATCTGGATGCATTGGTAGGTAGGTAGGGTGCACTGAAGAATTTTGTGTCCCTCACTGCCCTTTCACAGTGCTTCTACCATGGATCTCCCACAGTGTTCGCTCAATGCTTCCCAGCAGTGCAGCAGCTGTGAGCTTTGCCATCCTAAGGATAAGTTGCTGGGAGGAGGCAGGGAAGCAGCAGAGCTGAGATGGAGGTCCTAAGGTGGGACAGCCAGCCTGGGCAATCAGGAGAGATGTGGGGGATCATTTCTACTCCTGACAATTGAATGCCCCCCTCTCCTGTGGCCCTGGCAGTAACCACTTAGCCTCTGTTCCCGGTCCTCTGCTCTTTCAGCATTGGGAGATCATGTGGGCAAATCAAGACTATTTTATTGGATATATCTTGTTCTGGCTGTACCTGAGTACTCAGTCAGTCCTGGCCTCTGCCAGATTTCTGTGTGATTTAGAACATGTAGATGCTTCGCTTCACTTGCAAAGTTTTTATTCTGGAGGATCCTCCTAAGTCTTTACAATGACAGATCCAAAGGTAGATTGGATGCAGTCTCAATCCAGTTTGGAATTACATCTTGAGATGTAACTAGTCAGAGAAAAGCAACAAGCCGGCAACCATCAGCTGTACAACCAAGGTCCCAGGACCGCAGGGGAAGGGATGGTGCTGGCCCCTAGGGTCCCACATGGCTGGCCACAGTCCTTGCAGTGCCCCCAGGTCAGTGGGATTTCTCTGCTCATCCTGAGCCATGTCTGTCCCTGCAGCTGGGAGGAGGAGGTGAGTGGTGGCATGGGGCAGTGGATGGGAAGAGGGCTTGTGGAGGAGGTGCTCCAGGGAATTCCGCGCAGTTGAGCAGGACAAGTATTTCAGTTCTGCCCTTGTTTGTAGTTTGCCTTTGAGTCAGATGGTGAAACACAGACTCCTGCCTGGCCTGCTCATTTGTAAGAGCCCCATAACTGGCATACACCATGCTTTCGTCCCCCCCAGGCTACAGTCTTCCAATGTCCCTTTCTACAGATTTAGTACCTGTGAATCAACCTTAAGCCTGACCTGAGCTGACCACCCACTCTGAAGGTGTTTATATTTTCAACCCCAGGCATCTTAGTAATGGCTCTCTGACAGGCTATGGCTTGTTTCAGGGGGGCAGCTCTTCATGTAGGATTGAACAAATGACTGACCACCAGTTCAGTGATGTCTGTCTTCATCTCAGTGATTTAATCACAAGTGCCTGAGCTTCCGTTTGTTCAAGCTAGATAATGGCAGAAGCAAGAGACATAAACTCCATTCACCCTCCTTCTTCCCAGAATTATTCCTCTAAGTGACTCAATGTTTTAGGAAAGGAAGCATTTCTCTTTAATAGTAATTTTTTGTTTAATGTGAATTAATGAAAAACTAGGAAGGCACTCTAATGTCTTTTTCATTTGTATTATCTGAAGCAATTACTGAGGCAATAAAATATCAACTAAAGGAAAAAAAAAAGAAATGTTTGATTTCACAGTTAAGTGCAGAGACATATCTGTAATAAAACCTGTGAAACATTTGTTATATCATACTGAAAATAGTATTGCCTGGACAGCTTGCAAATTACAAGGCTTCATCCCTTCACTGCAACAAGCAACCCTGGTATTTAGTACTGGGATATTTTTTATTTGTGTTTGCTTGGGTATAGTAGAATTAAAATCTCATTTAATCACTGCTATTGATGTTAATTGTGATATTAGGCATCAGCTCCCCAGTATGGAAGTACTTTCTCTTTACTGGCATTTAGAAAAGGGCAGATATCCAGGGATGCAATGTTATCCTTCTGAAATCATCCTGCTAACTTTATAGGGAATTTTGTCTTTGATTCTCCAGGACTCAATAGGGCCTTTCACTCAAGGGATCCAAGGTCTAAACTGAGATCAGACAGAAAGATAAGGAGACAAACTTTCCTTGTCATCTTCCACCACACAAATTCAGTGTAACTCCAAGCAGAATTACCAGGCTGCTGATAACACTCACATTCTGACTCCTAATAATACCCTGACTCTATACTTTATTGTAATTATTCTTGATCCCTTAAATGTAAAATCCTTTTTCCAAATGTTCACTTAAGTGGCTACTATTAAGTCTTTATCAGTTCTGAGCATTTCAGCCTCTTGTAGGCAGAATTTTCTTGATCTGACAGAATAAGAAATGCATTTACATGGCCTTAGCTCTTAAATTGTCCCTTTCAATTAATGCCCCATCATGGAGCAATCTGGAAACCATTACTCAGTAACTCTTCATTATAATTGCTTGCAGCTGAATATCCAGGCCTTGGTAATATAAGAATAAAAGAAAACTCAGTTAGTAACAAGTGCAATTGATTCCATTCAGAATTCCCCTGGTGCTTTGCCATGTTTGGCCTGCATGAGAGGAAACAAGAGGATTTTTTTCCCTTTTTTTTTTTTTCCCTTTTTTTTTTTGTCCTTTCAGGGCCAGGAAATGAATTGGCAGACATAAGATGGTCTGTGTGCTGCTTGCCTTCATTTTTCAGCTGGTCCTTGTTAAAAATGAGACGGTGGGGCTCCTACTTCTTTTTTTTTATTAAGTAGAGGGCTTTTCTAGTAACAGATAAAACTACAATACCTCAATTTGCTGCATGCTAACAGCAACCAGGAATGGTCACCTCCTGTGCTTTTCATAATCAGATTGAAACTGTCTTCACTTAATTCTAGGATTCCTTTCTAGAAGATTATTCTCCTCCTTGATTCCAACTTTATGACTACTCAAGCAACTCTGAAAGTCAATCTTTTCTGTCTTCCTCTCCCCCAACCATCTTATAACATCTAAACATGAACACGGGGGTCAGCAGGGCCTAAATATATGCCTGCCTTGTCCACCTCATGGAGGTGAGTCCAAGGGCCATAAATGTGAATGAAGTGATGGAAACTTCACACTACATAGCATTAGCTTTGGAAGTATTCGAGTGATTCTGTTCATATAATATCCTGTTTTTCAGAGATGTGGTACCGACATTTTATCATGTGCCTGCTCCCAGGGTTGGTTGTTTCCCATCAGCTAATCAGAGTGCGTTTGGGCTCCTGTGAGAATTCAGAACCTGCACTTCCTCAGCCCCATGGTTACTCCAGACATACAAAACCTTTGCAGGCGCAGCAAATGCCAGATACTTGTTAAAACAGAGTAGCTTTCTAAATATGTAAAACAGAAAAGAAGACTAGTAACCATTTCTGAGCCTCCAGGCCATAGTGAGGGGGTTTAATAGCTATTCAACATGGTACAGGATAAAGTTCAGCTCTGGTGCTTCACTTTTGTTTGCAGGTAATGTTTCAGGTCCAGTCAGGACTAGATGCTTCCAATAACCCCTCCACAAAACTGTTTAACCCACAGAGCCAGTAGCATCCAGCAGCAATGATAATGGCTGGTAGGAGATAACACCTACTGCTCCAGACAGAAAAGAGTTCCTGGCATCCAGAGCACGTCATCCCCATGTCTGCACTTTGGTGTTGGGAGCTACTGCTTCCAAATCATCTCACACTGCTGTGATGCAAATAAAATGTGCAGTTAACAAGGTGTTGGGCTGGTTCCGGTATACTCAGGAGGTCTGGAGTTCCAAATGTATCTCTTGAAGGTGGCTCCCAACAAGTGATGGTGACATACCTGGTGAAGATGCTGCATGTGCACAATGGCCATCCAGGCTGGTGAGTGATGTGCAGCAACATGGCAATATTTTCTCTTCAGCACAGGGAAAGGCTGACAGTGCTGCAAGTCAAGACCTGATACTATGGTACCACCCAGCAGCAAACAGTATGAACAGATGATTGTCACCCTTGCATTGTCAGCTGCCCGAACTGCTTTAGAGATGGAGGCAGCTTCAACAGTAAAGCAAGACAGCCAAATGATCTCCATCTGACTTCTCTAGTAGCTACAGAAGAAATGTGTGCAGCTAAAAATTCTCAATTCTGGTAAAGCAGATGGAAAACAGAATTTTTGCAGTTTTCAATTAAAAAGAATTCTAAATAATAATTTAAACCTTTCTTTTTTAAAGTGCTTGTGGAAAACCAAAGGGACATTTTTTTTTTCTACAGTATGGAAACTGTCATTCTAGAAAGCTGTTCTTGCTAAGTTGGCAAAATTTCTTTGTAAAATATAGATTTTCTTTCTTTTTTTTTGCTCCCTTGCTTTGAACAGATGCACGAAAATAAATGATTTTCCTTGAAAGGTAAAAGTATTATTTTTTTCCCCTCACAGACTTCCCTGTTGCTGTAGGCCTAACTGCAGCTCAGTATTATGATTTCACAGGGATGCTTCTTCAGAAGCGTTGACAGTTAGACAGATGGGCTAATTTGGGAATAGACTTCCCTGGAAATCCTTTGGATTCTGTGATGTCCAAAGCTCTCCTCAGAAGCTTGCCATGTACACAGGAGGTTCTAAACCTACTTCTTACAGCAGTATTGTACTTCTCAGGACTTCACCATGTAGGTCTATACACACCCTGTGGAAAAAAATCCTGACACCTGTGGGAGGTCCAACACCATGGCACTACCCAGATTATACTCCATTTTGTGCTCCCCATAGTTCAATTTTGGTGGTATGCCTGTGGTTAATGTCTCACTGTACATTCAAGGCTCATTGTGACAGTAAGTGAGGAAGTCAAAGATGAAAAAAAAATCACTTCTTCCATTTTTAAGAAAAGGCTGTAAGGTCAACAATCCGATGTGTAAAAGTTAGGGGTAACTTGACACAGAGGAATCAAGCTCTTCCTGAAAAGAGTTTTTCAAACAAAAGTTTCTGATGCCTAAGGATGCACAGAGGCAGTAGGTGAGTCTGATACAAATTACTTGGTCATATGCACAAGCTCAGAAATGTCTCATTTCCTTTGTGAATTTCACTGGGAAACTAAGGACTATACATCTGAGCAGTGTTTGTAGGACTGGTTTGTAATGAAGTGTAAATCAAACCCATGTCACCCTTTGTGCTGTAAAAGCTGTAGCCTGATAATTTTTGTATCCATAAAAGCTGTACAAGATAAGATTGCTCTAGAAATAGTGTCTATAAACAAAAGCAATGTTAGGGTTAACCATAAACATCAAATCACTCCCAAGACATCACTGACTGTAATCTTTGGTGGTTTCATACATCATCTTGAGCCATGCTGGAATAAAATGTTCTCCCTCAGAGCCAGTTTTTTATCTGCTCCAGCTGTAGGTTGCGCAGGGCTGCCCTTCATATACTTGCTTCTTTACACCAAACCTCCATCCTGTAATCACATTGCTACTGGGGATGAATAACGTATTGTCTATCACTGACATCAGCTCTTCAAAGTGGAACAGCTAAAATCTGGGGAAACAAAAATGTCTTGTTTGAAACTTGGGGAAGGAGTTAAACTCTTGGCTGAAAATGTTGTTTTTTTTTTTTTTTTGTTTGTTTGTTTCAATTATTATGTATTTAACAGCTCCTTTCCAATGAGATTGAAAACAAGCTTTTAGAGTCCTTTCCCAATATTATTGTTAGCTCTACCCCCCGAATATGAAGTTCCAGCTTATCTGTTTGTTGGGCGAACTACCCAAAAGCTCAGATTTGTGTGCTACTCTGAAACAACCCAAGTCACATCCTTTGATACTGGAAAGCAGTATAAGATGCCTTGGAGAGGTCAGAACCCTTATGTATGTATATAAATACCCATACAACAATTTCTTACATCAAAACCAATAAAAATGTTTTTCCTCTTGTTTTTTATTTGTGCTGCTCTATTGATCTTGGTCAGAAGTAGCTGGCGTAGGAATATCCCTTATTAGACTGGCTCATTGGTTTTGATCATGTCCCTCACAGTGACAAGCCCTAGCCGCAGTAATGATGCCATGGAAGAGCTCCATTAACTCAGGTCATTGAGGCTTGAACTTTTCAACAACATCATGCCCCACTCCTGTCTTGCTGCACTGTGAGGGTTTGGACATTGCTAGTTTATTATACAAGGATGATAAATGGTTTGTTTTGAAGTTTGCTTGGAAAGCTTTAGTACAGGCCTAGAGCAGGAATTCAGATGTATCTTGTCTTTCCACTCCCTCCATCTGTCCTCAGCTACAGGGACTTAGGGTATGAGAGGCCATGTCTCAAATCCTTCCTCTTGTATCTGTATAAATTTTCCTGAAAACCAATGCAGTTTTTACGGATGTGATTAAAAAATGCAACAGCTCAGCATTTAATCTTCTTTCCTGTGCCCTAAATAGGCATATATGGGCCTGAGCAGTACATTTCCTGTACTGTTTGTGAGAGCCTTCTCCACAATTATTTGCATAGTTATTGCATGTAAACAGCTCCTTCCCATATTCTGCCCAATTCTACAAATGTCACTGAAATACCTTTGTGAAGCAGTTCCTCCTTCTCTTTGCTTTTACTACAAAAATCCTAAAAAAATTTGTTTCATGCCAAACATATTTTGATTAGTTAAGGAAGGAAGCATTTTCCATTATAGGTCTAAAATAAACCAATTCTCTCTTTCCAGTTCAGCCACCAAATTAAAAACAATTGATGATTTGCACAGCTCTTGTGAAAACCATGCTCCCTGCAGCAGCTCATGACAATTTCCATGATAATACTCTACATTAATATGCTTTATGGGTACAGCCTCACATTGCAATGTAGGACACTTTTACAATGATCCCCGACTACATCACATGCGGCTGTAGCAAACAATGAATCTAATGCTGCACTTGTAAAAGATTTATGATTTAGAGAGAAGAAGATAAATGATTCCAGTCCCTGGATGCTTTAAAAGCAAGTTCCTTTAGCTCATATGGTTAAAATTGATCTTTCCATTGTCTCTTGTATGGAATGACCAAAACTAATGATGTTAAGTAATCAATATGAAAAGCTGTGCATAAAGAATTAAACCAAGAAATAATGGATTGCTGTGTCTAAGGCCTCCAGACAGTAAGAAATCAGTTCTGACTGGACATGTCAAAGACCCATCCAGACCTTCGGATATTTCACTTCAGCCTGTACCTACACCTGGAACAAAGGATCCTCTTTTCATTCAGAAACAAATACATGAAGGAGACAAGCCAAAAATAATACTGCATTGTCAGGTGCATGGCCTCCTTATAAACTGCAACCTTAGAGAGTTACCAGTACTCAGATAACCTGCAAAGGAGCAGAGGAAGGACTTGAAGGTCAAAGAAGGGAATAGAAAGAGAGCTAGAATAAAAATTGTCTGTATATAATCCACAGTCCTAGATGATACAGTGCCTCAACCTCTCAATTTCTTCATTTGCTTTGTAGGGCCCCTTTGAAATACACATGTGAAAATGAAATGCTAAAATTCTAAGTACTAAGATCCCTAGAATCTGGTTTCCAGTAGCTCTGTAGTTTATGTTTTGAGTCTTTGCTGTCTAACAAGCTATGAGGCTTTTCTTTAGTTATAGCTGGGGAATTCATGATAATGTTCTCCTTGTGGATTACCTAACATCTAGTACCTATGAGTTTGTGGGGTTGAGCTCACTGACAGCCTTTCTGCCAGCATGGGAACCACTGGGATCTGTCTCCTTTACATGGCTGACTGATGAAATTTGCAGTATTTTGCATCTTTGAGACCCCTACTGCTCTGTCATATTTAGTTAAAAGCAATTGCTAAATTCATGAAGGCAGAGAGAAGGCACTGACACATGGATGCTCTGGTATTGTGCACCATTGCACAGATTTCATTTTCTTAGGGAATCAGAGGACAGTTGCTAAGTTTCAATCCCATCTTTGGGGGTTTAAAAATAACTGTAGTGATGTTCCTTGGACAAGGCTTGAAAAGCATGTTGGCTGAAGCCTGCCTCTTACAGCAGATGAGTGTTAACCTGCAGGTTTTAACCTTCTCAATAGCCACAGCAGGCGATAGATCTCATGAACAGAGAGCATCATTTCTGTCTCTTTTCATTCCCATCTAAAATGACAGCCAGCATAGAGAAATTGCTCATTCCTGCTCTGAAATATGCAGAAGCATTATACTGTTCTGCACACACTGGTTGCTGCTACATACATCTTGCTGTTTACTCTCTAATTTTTTCACACATCATGCTACTTTCAGAACTTTCATTTGTCTCTTGCATATTTTCTCTTCTTTGTATTTTTTACAGCCCTTTCCACACTTCTGAAATAGAGATTGTCTGTTGCATCTGTTCAAAGTCATTTAATGGGCTCGATCTTGAAGCAGAGTAGGATTGAAGTTACTGAGTGATTCCCCACTTCCTAATCTGCCTGGCTGGAGAGAGAATGATGGGAAAAAAAGAGGGAAAGGTGGGATGTAGAATCATTTTTGAAAATTTTTCTTTGCTCCTTTGAGTATTAGAGTGTAGAAAAAGGTTTCATTTTCACTTGAATCTTCCAGGTAGGATTTCTACTGATATCTCCCATGAGTGTCATCAGTTCCTAACATCCAGATTTAGCAGGTATGAGCAGAGGCTTGAAAATGAGTTGGCACAGTCTTTTTTCCACCAGAAGGAGTATGCATTTCTGTGGGTGACAATGTGGGACCATCCCTACTAAAGAATATACCATTCTTTCCCTGAACTGTTATCTTGAGGAGGTAGGCTGAGCCCAGTGCCTAGCCCCTGGGGTCTGGGTAGCCATGTGACACTGGAAAGTCAAAGACTCTCAACCTGGGGGAGTTCAGCTTTGCTTCCAGACTGTGAATCCCCAGAAGAGGAATTCCTCAAGGCTCTTCTAGAAGATGGAGTAATTAACTTTTAGGGGGTTTCAGCTCCAAAGAACTTCACATACAGATCCTGGCACTGGCAAGCTTACTTCATGCCCACTACTTATTTCAGTAGTTGAGATGTAGCTAACCTCCAGACATAGCTTAATAACTCAGAGTCAGGGAGAAAACATTGCAGCAGATTCACTTATATGAAGACTAGCTTGCTCCTGGGATGAGTATGTACATTATAAAGGAGCCTGCCTCCAGGATCTGGTGGCCTCAGACTAAGTCAACAGCTGTTGAGGATCAAAAGTGGGACCTTCAGGTCCCTCCCTTTCTGCGTTGTCCACAACACATCTTTTTTTCCCTGTGGATGACTGAGGGATGCCCACCAATGCCAGAGGGAATAGTTCCATCCCAGCAGTGGGAGGCAGGAAAGCAAGAAAAATGCCTCTGGGGTCTCAGCAGAAAGTGAAGGCTGAAAAGAAAGTGGCCTTTTAGCCTGTGCTGTATGGGTCCCTCTGAGGTCCTGGGTTTTGTTGTCTCCAAGTCGTGGCACTGTACTCCTGGTCCCCCAAATCCACACCTCACCTATTGACAAGGAAGGACTTAAATTCTTTATCTTCTACCTCAGTGCTCTTTTCTTCCCTTCATATATCCCACTATATTTATTTTAGCCCCAGTCTTGCTCCATTTAACACAGTGTTAGAGTTTCAGAACTTAAATATTTATTCACTTAATGTAGCCAAATGCAGCCAATAACAATTAAAAGCCTGACCTCTAACACCCAGCCAAAGCAACTGGCCAAAGTTAGAAGCTCATCATCACATGAGAAATCTGAGGTGATTAGATCCCCTTCAGGCTCTGCTGGGGGGGGGGGGG